>JBBBDQ010001698.1:0-10000 GCA_037127315.1 Ascarosepion bandense | reverse complement strand
CAAAGGTTAGGACAATAGTCAGAATAATGTAAATAGTGTAAATACTAACTCATCCCAGAAATACATACAAATAGAATTATCTATTATTAAACGTCGTACAAATAGCAACGAAATTAGAGAAAATAGTCCGAATAATGTAAATAGTGTAAATACTACCTCATCTCAGAAATATAGACAAATAGAATGATCTATAATTAAACGTCGTACAAATGACAACCAAGATGAGGACAATAGTCCGAATAATGTAAATACTGTAAATAATACCGCCTCTCAGAAATATATAGAAATAGAATGATCTATTATTAAACGTTGTCCAAATGGCAACCAAGATGAGAGTTTTTCTCCGCGGACATCTCCCTCTGGTTAGGGAGATCTCTCTTGAATCGCCGGTCAGTTCTTATATGTCCCTGTCTCTTTCTACTAAACTCAGCTATCTTTTCTTTCTCTACTGTTCCTCTTCTATTCTCATTGTTCCATGCGAGATAGTATTTCAGATAATATAGACAAAACCATTTTCTCTCACCCGTTCGATAATATATTTATTTGGTGACTTTAATGCTCATCATGCCAAGTGGCTGAATAGTACTGTCAATGATCTTGCTTTCGTCTATACAGTAAAATGTTTAATCCCTCAGTGTCTCACGCAAGTGGTGGATATCCCCTCACGTTTCTTCATTAACCTTGAAGTATACGCTTACTTTCTAGATCTATCACTGACTGTTGCAATACCATGCAACTCTGCCCTCTTAGCAAAACTGATCATGCTGTGGTTTCTGATAATGTCTCTTTCTACTTCCTCTTCTTCCAGAAATATCCCACCAGTAGAATATTTTACTGCTACAAAGAGCGGATTGGGACTTGTTCTGTGATTTCTGATGTTTCTTACTGATGTTCCTTGGAGCAAAGTTTTTAGCTTCTCTGTTGAAGACTGTGGTTTTAAGGTTTCCTCTTAAGTGAAACTAGCATCGATGCCTTCATCTCAGCCAGCAATTTCCGACGTAAATCTCATTCATCCCTTCGATTCTCTCCTGAATGTTCTGCCGCTGGAGTGACGCGTCTGACTTTAATAGGCACCATTTTATCTCTACTTGAATGATGAAGGAAAAAGTTGAACTGAAATGTGTTTCTACAGAAGGATGCTGCGAATATCATGGATCGAGCATGTGAGCAATGATGGGGTTTTGGAAATGATGGAAACGAAAAGGAAATTAATACTGAGCATCAGGAAAAGACAACTTAATTTCCTGGGGCATACAATTATGAAGGGGGCTTGGAGAACCTGATACTAACAGGCCAGATAGAGGGAAAAAGAGACAGGGGAAAGCAATGGATAACATATTTGAAGGACCTAATCAGGTGGATGATGCAATGAGGAAGGAGAGCTTGGAGAACCTGATACTAACAGGCCAGATAGAGGGAAAAAGAGACAGGGGAAAGCAATGGATAACATATTTGAAGGACCTAATGAGGTGGATGATGCAATGAGGAAGGAGAGCTTGGAGAACCTGATACTAACAGGCCAGATAGAGGGAAAAAGAGACAGGGAAAAGCAATGGATAACATATTTGAAGGACCTAATCAGGTGGATGTTGGAAGAGGGTTTCATGGTGCAACAGGAGAAGGCGTGCTAAGAGCCAACAGGGATAGGGAGACGTGGAAATCCATGATCGCCTACGTCTTGAAGAACAGGGCACATAGAAGAAGAAGAAGAAGAAGAAGAAGAAGAAGAAGAAGAAGAAATAATGTTGAGCTGTTGTTTACAGATAAAATGAAACAGCCTATAGCATATACTGGCGACTGTGTAAAGAGTGCTAAACAGCAGCAAACCCTCGATCCTTCTTTTATTCAATCATTTTGAGGCCTTTACTTTCACTGCTGTCAAGGTTGATTACTTTGCTCGCAAATTCTTTTCCAACTCTTCTCGTCTGGTGTACCAACCCCTCACTTCCAACCTAGAACTGAGGATCAACTGAGTTTTATATATATATGTGTGTGTGCATAGAAGTAGCAGTTCCCATACCAATCCCCTCATGCCACTATACTCACATTTGACCAAAAACCCACTACCACCATTCGTTACCAGCCTGCGGCCATGTGCGACGCAAAAAAATGCACCTGTTTAATTTTCTCTGTATAACTCTACTCTGTTAATAATTTAAATGTTCTATGTTCACTGTATATTAAATGTTCATCCTTTGATAATGGCTTATGTAAGCCGAAAGCTCAGACCTGATAAAAAATCAACAATTACTGCGATTTCTTGTTGTCTTTTCATGACAACACTATCAAGCTAATCAGATCATACGAAAGGATCTTACACAAAATAAATAGACAGAACTTGTCTATATTATTCAATGGAACCTGTATTAATGAAAAAATGCTCCCAAAATATGAGTCATGTGAGCTGAAAGCTTAGAAACAACTTAATAAAAAATTCATCTTCAGAGCCATCTTTAGGGAGGTTACAAGAATGTTAACATAAAACCATCCACCATCAAAGACGATTTTATCTTGTGTTGATATAAAAAAGTCATCCATATACAGGCCTGTTTCGCTGTATCACTGCTCATCAGTGTGGTTAGACACATGCACTTGCTTCTGGCCGGGTACGAATTTCGACCGATTTGGTGGCAGTCGAAGTCGCTACCCACTAAGCCATAGGCGCATGGAACAAAAGAAGGGAAGTTTTAACGTCTTCTATATAATCAGTGTATACACACACCAGTCACCGAAAAAACTCAATTCATTCCTGAAGAGGAATGCATATATCGCAAAAGTAGAAATGTTTTTAAAAAAAAATTCTCTAGAGAGCTATATAACTCAGTCTCTGATCTCTAACAGAATTTCTAAGTTTGTCTCCCATAAAGCAAGCAGAGATGAAGAATTTTCTGTTTTCATCCTAAAAAAATGTGTTTGTCTTTTCATGTCCTCTCAAAACGCAATAACTACTGAGTCGCTGCTTCTTGGATTCCTGTTTGTTGGAAGTCCTCCTTTGTAGTTCCTGTGTTTTTAAAACCTGTGGGCAGCCCTCCGACGCATTTAATTACCACCCTATCATCCTCTTAC
Organism: Ascarosepion bandense; assembly: GCA_037127315.1. NCBI lineage: Eukaryota > Metazoa > Mollusca > Cephalopoda > Sepiida > Sepiidae > Ascarosepion > Ascarosepion bandense. Next base: position 6,934 of record JBBBDQ010001698.1, on the reverse strand, counting down.
CGCTGTCTGGCTAAGTGTTCGAGTTTATTATTAATGCTGACTTCATCTCACATCCAACACCTATTCTGTGACAAGCAGTTCGCTAGGTCTACAGCTGATGAGCTAACGGCCATCACTGACAATTTATATCAGCTCCTTATAAGAACGGCAAAGCCATAACTGTTGCACTGGATATCTCGAAAGCGTTTGACAAAGTTTAGCATGCTGGCCTTCTGCACAACTACTTAGCTTCTGGAACGCGACCTTCGTCATGCTAATTCGCCTTCCGATCTCTGTGTCGCACTTTCCGTCTTCTGTCATAACATTCCCAGGTATTTAAATGTTGGTACCGGCTTGATTCTAGTATCCCCGACCTGTATTTAGCATATTGGACTGCCCTTTTTACTGATGACCATGCATTTGGTTTTCTTGCAGTTTATTTGAAATCTTTTCTTGTCACTCTCTTCAACTACCTTCTGTAGGGGGTCTTGTAGTTTTCTTTCCATGTCGGTTATCAGCACTGTATCATTTGCGTACCTTATGTTGTTCAAACTGTGGCCTCCGATGACAAATTCTGGCATAACATCTAGGTTCCTCAGAATAGTCTCACTGTATAACTTGAATAGATCCGGTGAAAAGATACATCCTTGTCTTATGCCCATTTCTATCTTTGTATATCTGCTGAATTCGTTACCTTTCCGTATGCAGGCAGTTTGCTGCCAGTATCTTCTTCTTCTTCTATGTGCCCTGTCCCTTCAGGACGTAGGCGATCATGGATCTCCACGTCTCCCTATCCCTTGTGGCTCTTAGTATGTTTGCTCCTGTCGCTCCTGGCAACCCCCGTTCCGTCATCCACCTGATCAGACCCTGCAAATATGTTATCCGCTGTCTTCCTCTGTCTCTCCTTCCTTCTATCTGTCCAGTCAGTATCAGGTTCTCCAGGCTCTCTTTCCTCATTGCATGTCCCAGGAACTTCAGTTGTCTCTTCCTGATGCTCAGCATCAATTTCCTTTGTGTTGCCATTCTTTCTAGCACTTCGTCGTTGCTTGTATGCTCAGTCCACGATATCCGTAGCATCCTTCTGTAGAACCACATTTCGGCCGCTTCCAGTTTTGTCCTCATTTTTGATGATATTGTCCAGCATTCACAGCCGTATTGAAGAACTGACATCACGCAGCAGTCTAGCACTCTTTTCTTCGTTTCTATTGAGATTTTCCTGTGTGTTAGTATTTTGCTCATCTTCTGGAACGCGTCCTTTGCCATGCCAATTCGCCTTCGGATCTCCGTGTCGCACTTTCCATCTCCTGTTAGAACACTTCCTAGGTACTTAAATTCTTGGACTTGTTTGATTCTGTTATCCCCTACCTGTATTTGGCATTTTGGGTTGTATCTTTTGCTGATGACCATGCACTCAGTTTTCTTAAAGTTTATTTGTAGTCCTTTCTTGTCACTCTCCACTGCTACTTTCTGTATGAGATCTTGCAGTTTCCTTTCCGTGTCCGCAATCAGTACTGTATCGTCCGCATATCTTATGTTGTTCAAGTTGTGGCCTCCAATAACAAATCCTGGTGTGTCATCTAGAGTCCTCAAAATATTCTCGCTGTATAGGTTGAACAGATCCGGTGAAAAGACACATCCTTGTCTTACGCCTTTTTCTATCTTTGTGTATCTACTGAGGTCGTTACCTGTCCGTATGCAGGCCGTTTGCTGCCAGTAGAGATTCTTGATTATTCTTATGTCTTTGCCGAAAATGTCGAAGGTTGCCTAGCATTTCCATCAATCCTTTGTGTCATATTTTGTCGAATGCTTTCGCGTGCCAGTATAGATTCTTCATTACTCTTATGTCTTTCCCAAGTATGTCGAGGCTGCTGAGCATCTCCATCAATTCTTTGTGGCATATTTTGTCGATCGCCTTTGCATCTATATCTATAAAGACAAGCTATTTGTGTGTGTCTGTCTATCCATCTGTATGTCTGTTTGTCTATATGGTCTTTATACAAATCCACAATTTTTATTCGATTCTCACCAAACTTCACACAAATATTTTTTATGCTCCCGGTCAGGTCATGGCTACATATTTTTTCCGATTTTCCTCCGATATTAGAAATCGATATCCTGATATCCGATCAGGTCGACAAGATCAGGATTTCAGCCCTTTTATCGTGGTTCTTGCTCTAACTTGGAAAAATTATAGTTTTTAGTCTCAAACATTAGTAAATCTTCTCCGACGACTCATTTTCTCCGATATCGGAAATCGATACCCCTGATATTCTATCGAATATGATCAAAAACCGATATTCAGACATCAATATGGCTCATTTTCTCCAGTTTTAATCCTGATGGGTACAATAAGTTCTCCAGCCAGTGTAGCATTTATAGTGTAATTAGGACTAAATTTAATCACTCTGCCCGATTTGGTTTTTGCCAAAAAAAGGTGAACTTGTCTGTGAAAATGGATCATCATTTCTGGACTGTGATATTTTTTCTTTCTCTTCTCATTCTATACCCCTACTATTTCGTTTGTGTCCAGCCAAAATTGACGTTAAATTATATTTTTGCTTAAATTCTTATATGTTAGTGGGTATCATGTATTTTTAATTTTTATTTTTTTTAATTCTGTTCTTTTTTCCTGTCTTTGAATTCTTAAATGAATGTTCGCTCTCTCGTAGATTTTATAACTTGTTAGAAAAGTGCCTTGCATTAATGACAAAATTATTTATTTTTTTTGGTTTTAATATGTATCTGCCATTCTCTTTCCTAGAGGAATGACACTCAACCCCCAAATTCTCCAGCCAGTGTGGCATATAGAATGTAGTTAGGTCGTTTTAAACGGGCACACCTCCAAATCTTATTACACGAACGCGTGTGTCACCCAGGGCTCCATCCTATGCCCGACGCTTTTTCCGATCTTCATTAACGATCTCCCTGATGTGATCAAATCCCGAGTAGGCATTTACGCTGACGATACCACCATTTACTTCCGCATCGGTTAGAAATCTGGACAAAAATAACTTTACTGCTGATAACTTTAAAAAAATAACTTTACTGAAGGACCTCCAATCTGTGGTGGACTAGGATAAGAAATGGCTTGTAAACTTTAATGCTTCCAAAAGAAAGATGCTATCTGAACCTCCTGCCTCTCTATAAACATGGATCTAGCTAATACACTGTGCTTCCTCGGCTTCACGCTCTCAGCCGACCTCAAGTGGAAGGACTGCATTGAAATAACAGCTGAATCTACTGCGAGGACGTTTGGATCACTTTGTCGCGCCAGGAAGTTTTTTTTCGCCATCCGCCCATGCATTGAATACTGATGTCATATCTGATTGGGGTTCTCGACAGGCTTCAGAATATTATCGATCTCGACGTGTCAGCTCGATTCGAGCCACTACCTCACCGACAGGATGTGGCTCCCCTCTGTCTCTTCGACAAATATTTTAATGTCTTCTGCTACTGTTGTAACAGTTATTGACATATCTTCATTTTTTAAAAAAGTACTTGTTACGAAATGTTTTTATTTATATATTATCAGCATCAGATCAAATATGTCCAAATGATATTTTCAACATTTTTTTTTATTTTTAAAAACAAAATCGCCCTGTTCACACTCCACCCACATCTATTGAACAGGTGAAGAGGCCCTTCGCTTGTTTCCTGTTTAGGATGCGGTTTCTGATTTTTCTTTTCCAATCTTTACACACTTTTCTCTCTTTATTTTATTTTTTTTCAATTGAAGTAGATAGACTAAATTATCGCCCGGTTCACACTCCACCCACGTCTATTGAACAGGTGAAGAGGCTCATCCCTTGTTTCCTGTTTAGGAAGCGGTTTCCAGTTTTCTCTTTTCCAATCTTTTCACTCTTTTCTCTCTTTATTTTTTTTTCAATTGGAGTAGATAGACTAAACTATCGCCCGGTTCACACTCCATCCACGGCTATTGAACAGGTGAAGAGGCTCATGCCTTGTTTCCTGTTTAGGATGCGGTTTCCGGTTTTCTCTTTTCCAATCTTTTCACTATTTTCTCTCTTTATTTTTTTTTCAATTGGAGTAGATAGACTAAACTATCGCCCGGTTCACACCCCATCCACGTCTATTGAACAGGTGAAGAGGCTCATCCCTTGTTTCCTGTTTAGGATGCGGTTTCCGGTTTTCTCTTTTCCAATCTTTTCACACTTTTCTCTCTTTATTTTTTTTTCAATTGGAGTTTATAGACTAAACTATCGCCCGGTTCATACTCCACCCACATCTATTGAACAGGTGAATAGACTCATCTCTTGTTCCCTGTTTAGGATGTGGTTTCCTGCTTTCTCTTTTCCATTCTTTTTACCCTTACGTAGCGCCCTGCGCATCAGTGTCGTTTCGCCTTGCTTGGGGTAATATGATTTTAAAAAAAAAATTCAAGCAACCAGACTGGCTAAAAGGCCCCACTCTTTTACAGTTTAAATAACCAGATGCAGCCGCCACTTCAACTCCACCAGTTTCTTTATCGCACTTCCAGCCTGTGGAACTCCCTTCCGTATACTTGCTTCTATGATAGCTACAATCTCCAAGAATTTAAATTAAATTGAATCAGTTGCCATCTCTTATTTCCCTTTCAGTCTACTCTCACGCAAATCTCTTCACATCGGTATTCCCATCATTTTCTTGTATGGTCCTGGGTATTTAACTAAATCAATTTGAGACACAAGTTCGGATTTCAACATTGGAACCTGAGCTTACACGGCCTTTGTGATCTTCAGCCTTCCTGATGTTGTGCTCGTCTTGTCTGGTTTTCTAAGTTGCCGCAAATGTAAACGTAATCTCTGACGGTCCACACGTCAAGAGCGCTTCGCCGACCGAGAAAAATCTCGTGTTCTATAGTACTCTCAAAAACTATGGGCCACCCAGTGAGGATCGGACTCACTACTTATTTTTAAGGATTGTAACTAGGGTATTTAACTAAATCAATTTGAGACACAAGCTCGGATTATAACATGGGAACCTGAGCGTGTACGCTCAGGCAGATGATTAAAATTTACCCAACCCCTGCATACGCGATGATTGGGTAATACGCTTGTTTTAGCCGGTCTTAACTGCTATGCAAAAAGGCCGAGAAGTATTAATTTCTTTAACTCCGCTTAGATGTGTCAATGCCGAAACTATGGAACACCCAGTGAGGATCAAACTTTCAACTCAGTTGTAATGATTCTAACAAAACTAGACTAACCATCTAACCATCACGCCACGTCGAGGTGCCCCTACAGCTCTCTCAGTCCCAGAACCACGCCGATTATAGGCTTTTACCTTCTCAGTATTGTTCGTATGCAAATTTTGTTAGCAGCGCCAACTTAAAGGAGAATGTCCTCTCTCAACAGTCAAGACCAAGAACTGGTTTTGTGTGGTGTTTACCGCACCGCACAAAACCAAATCTGTGTTTCCTATTGGGTTAAACTCCTTCTCCGTTACACATGCGTATGTCGATTTGGGTAACGTCCATTGAATTCTGAAATAAATCATATATAGATTGTTCTCTTTCCACCACTCATATTGAGCGATATCATCCAAATCATACTTTATTTAGTATTGTTCAGCTGTTGCTCCTCCGCTTTTATTGATTGCAAGTACACACTGTCCAGCTTTGGGATTGAACTCACAACTACTTCTTAAACTGCATCCGGCAGCAAGGACTCTGATTGTGACGTTGTGAGGAGCATGGAACCACCTCTTAATTGCTGTTGTTCACAGTTTCACCTTGACCCGGAGTGGTAGCACCTGTTAGTGTCCCAGCTATGGGCAAATAGTTAACCCCCAAACTGGGGTCAAAATATTATGAAATATAAAAATCGCCTTTTATAGAAAAATATAAATTTTGAAGGAAAAGAATCTACCAAAAATACATTTTTGAAGAAACAAAAATTGCCATAATACATTTTAAAGGAAAAAAACTTTAAAAAAATATTATGAAATATAAAAATCGCCTTTTATAGAAAAATATAAATTTTTGAAAGAAAAACATTTACCAAAAAATACATTTTTGAAAGAAAAAAAATTGCCAACAATACATTTTTGAAGGAGAAACGTTTTAAAAAATATTATGAAATATAAAAATTGACTTTTGTAGAGAAATATAAATGTTTGAAGGAAAAATTTATCAAAAATACATTTTTGAAGAAACAAAAATTGCCATAATACATTTTAAAGGAAAAAACTTTAAAAAAATATTATGAAATATAAAAATCGCCTTTTATAGAAAAATATAAATTTTTGAAAGAAAACATTTACCAAAAATACATTTTTGAAAGAAAAAAAATTGCCAACAATACATTTTTGAAGGAAAAACGTTTTAAAAAATATTATGAAATATAAAAATTGACTTTTGTAGAGAAATATAAATGTTTGAAGGAAAAATTTACCAAAAATACATTTTTGAAGAAACAAAAATTGCCATAATACATTTTAAAGGAAAAAAACTTTTAAAAAATATTATGAAATATAAAAATCGCCTTTTATAGAAAAATATAAATTTTTGAAGGAAAAAATTTACCAAAAATACATTTTTGAAGAAAAAAATATTGCCATAATGCATTTTTGAAGGAAAAAAGTTTTAACCAGTAATATATTTTTGAATACAAAACTAGAAGACATCTTCAGTTTTCTAAAATAAAAAGAAAAAATAATCAAAATCTTTCATCAAAATCTGACTAAATCAACCTTTTCACTATAACTGAATATTAAAAGAAAAACACCTTAAACCCTATCTTTTTGGCATTAAATAACCCACAGAAGTTGATAAGCCATTAAACAAAACTCAAACAACACCTTTTCTTGTCCATTAATTGACACCCCCTTTAACAAATTCTTCTTCGGTTCCTCTTTGTCTTCGCTCTTCTCCCTTTTAATCCTTCAATATCCTTTTATGTAGCCCCTTGCACACCAGTGGCCGTACTGCCTTGCTTGGGGTGAAATGATGAAAAAA
>JBBBDQ010001697.1:3575000-3738948 GCA_037127315.1 Ascarosepion bandense | reverse complement strand
CGTCGACGTCATTATACCGAAAAATTCACCTCATTTATTCAATGACGCTCGTAGAAGTCATTATACCGAAAAATTCACCTTATTTATTGAATGACGCTCGTAGAAGTCATTATACCGAAAAATTCACCTCATTTATTGAATGACGCTCGTAGAAGTCATTATACCGAAAAATTCACCTTATTTATTGAATGACCCTCGTAGAAGTCATTATACCGAAAAATTCACCTCATTTATTGAATGACGCTCGTAGAAGTCATTATACCGAAAAATTCACCTCATTTATTGAATGACGCTCGTAGAAGTCATTATACCGAAAAATTCACCTCATTTATTGAATGACCCTCGTAGAAGTTCTTATACCGAAACATTCATCTTATTTATTGAATGACGCTCGTAGAAGTCCTTATACCGAAAAATTCACCATATTTATTGAAATTGACCTCGTAGAAGTTCTTTATACCGAAACATTCCATTCATTTATTGAATGACGTCGTTGGTGAGTCATTATACCGAAAAAGTATTTATTGAATGACGCTCGTAGAAGTCATTATACCGAAAAATTCACCATTTATTGAATGACCTCGTAGAAGTTCTTATACCGAAACATTCATCTTATTTATTGAATGACGCTCGTAGAAGTCATTATACCGAAAAATTCACCTTATTTATTGAATGACGCTCGTAGAAGTCATTATACCGAAAAATTCATCTTATTTTATTGAATGTGACGCTCGTGAAGTCATTATACCGAAACATTCACCTTATTTATTGAATGACGCTCGTAGAAGTCATTATACCGAAAAATTCACCTTATTTATTGAATGACCGTAGAAGTCATTATACCGAAAAATTCACCTCATTTATTGAATGACGAAAGAAGAAACAATACATTGAATGACCTCGTAGAAGTTCTTTATACCGAAGAATTCACCTCATTTGTTGAATGACCTCGTGACTATACCGAAAAATTCACCTCATTTATTGAATGACGCTCGTAGAAGTTCTTATACCGAAAAATTCAATTCCATTTATTTGAATGATCTCGTAGAAGTTCTTATACCGAAACATTCATCTTATTTATTGAATGACGCTCGTAGAAGTTTCATTTACCTAGAAAATTCAAATTCATTTATTGAATGACCTCGTAGAAGTTCTTATACCGAAACATTCATCTATTTATTGAATGATGCTCGTAGAAGTCCTTATACCGAAAAATTCACTCATTTATTGAATGACGCTCGTAGAAGTCATTATACCGAAAAATTCACCTTATTTATTGAATGACGCTCGTAGAAGTCATTATACCGAAAAATTCACCTTATTTATTGAATGACGCTCGTAGAAGTTCTTATACCGAAACATTCATCTTATTTATTGAATGACGCTCGTAGAAGTCCTTATACCGAAAAATTCACCTTATTTATTGGAATGACCCTCGTAGAAGTTCTTATACCGAAACATTCATCTTATTTATTGAATGACGCTCGTAGAAGTCATTATGCTCGAAAAATTCACTATTTATTGAATGACGCTCGGTGAAGTCATTATACCGAAAATTCACCTTATTTATTGAATGACGCTCGTAGAAGTTCTACACTCAGTGATTCACCTTATTTATTGAATGACGCTCGTGGTAGTTTCACCGAAACATTCATCTTATTTATTTGAATGACGCTCGTAGAAGTCCTTTATACCGAAAAATTCACCTTATTTATTGAATGACCTCGTAGAAGTTCTTATACCGAAACATTCATTTTATTTATTGAATGACGCTCGTAGAAGTCATTATACCGAAAAATTCACCTTATTTATTGAATGACGCTCGTAGAAGTCATTATACCGAAAAAATTCACCTTATTTATTGAATGAAGCTCAGAAGTTCTTATACCGAAAAATTCACCTATTTATTGAATGACGCTCGTAGAAGTTCTTATACCGAAACATTCATCTTATTTATTGAATGACGCCAAGTCCTTATACCGAAAAATTCACCTTATTTATTGAATGACCTCGTAGAAGTCGGTACCGAAACATTCATCTTTATTTATTGAATGATGCCTGTAGAAGTCATTATACTGAAAAATTCAATTTCATTTATTGAATGACGCTCGTAGAAGTCATTATACCGAAAAATCTACCTTATTTATTGAATGATTTCGTAGAAGTCATTATACCAAAAATTCACCTTATTTATTGAATGACGTTCGTAGTCCTTATACCGAAAAATTCACCTTATTTATTGAATGACCTCGTAGAAGTTCTTATACCGAAACATTCATCTTATTTATTGAATGACGCTCGTAGAAGTCATTATACGGAAAAATTCACCTCATTTATTGAATGACGCTCGTAGAAGTCATATACCGAAAAATTCACTTTATTTTATTGAATGACGCTCGTAGAAGTCATTATATCGAAAAATTCAATTCTATTTATTGAATTTCGTAGAAGTTCTTATACCGAAACATTCATCTTATTTATTGAATGACGCTCGTAGAAGTCATCGAAAAATTCACCTTATTTATTGAATGACGCTCGTAGAAGTCATTATACTCCGAAAAATTCATCTATTTATTGAATGACGCTCGTAGAAGTCATTATACCGAAACATTCACCTTATTTATTGAATGACGTCGTAGAAGTCATTATAAAATCGAAAATTGACTCTATTTATTGAATGACCCTCGTAGAAGTCATTATACCGAAAAATTCACCGGCTTATTGAATGACGCTCGTAGAAGTCATTATACCGAAAAATTCACCTCATTTATTGAATGACTCCCGTGGGTGGCTCTGAAACATTCATCTTATTTATTGAATGACGCTCGTAGAAGTCCTTATACCGCAGTACTCCACTATTTATTGAATGACCCTCGTAGAAGTTCTATACCGAACATCTTATTTATTGAATGACGCTCTGTAGAAGTTCTTATACCGAAAAATTCACCTTATTTATTGAATGACCCTCGTAGAAGTTCTTATACCGAAGAATTCATCAACTTTCTGTAGAAGTTCTTATACTGAAAAATTCACCTCATTTATTAAATGACGCTCGTAGAAGTTCTTATACCGAAAAATTCACCTTATTTATTGAATGACCTCAGAAGTTCTTATACCGAAACATTCATCTTATTTATTGAATGACGCTCGTAGAAGTTCTCATACCGAAAAATTCACCTCATTTATTGAATGACCTCAGAAGTTCTTATACCGAAACATTCATCTTATTTATTGAATGACGCTCGTAGAAGTCCTTATACGAAAAAATTCACCTCATTTATTGAATGACGCTCGTAGAAGTCATTAAGGTCGAAAAATTCATCTTATTTATTGAATGAAGTCATTATAACGAAAAATTCACCTTATTTATTGAATGACGTCGGTGTTCTTATACCGAAACATCTATCTTATTTATTGAATGACGCTCGTGGTAGTGTCCTTATACCGAAAGTACCTTATTTATTGAATGACCCTCGTAGAAGTTCTTATACCGAAACATTCATCTTATTTATTGAATGACGCTCGTAGAAGTCATTATACCGAAAAATTCACTTTACTATTGAATGACGCTCGTAGAAGTCATTATACCGAAAAATTCACCTTATTTATTGAATGACGCTCGTAGAAGTTCTTATACCGAAAAATTCACCTTATTTATTGAATGACGCTCGTAGAAGTTCTCATACCGAAAAATTCATCTTATTTATTGAATGACGTCGCAGAAGTCCTTTATACCGAAAAATTCACCTTATTTATTGAATGACCTCGTAGAAGTTCTTATACCGGAACATTCATCTTATTTATTGAATGACGCTCGTAGAAGTCATTATACCGAAAAATTCACCTTATTTATTGAATGACGCTCGTAGAAGCCACGGTACCGAAAAATTCACCTTATTTATTGAATGAAGCTCGTAGAAGTTCTTATACCGAAAAATTCACCTTATTTATTGAATGACGCTCGTAGAATTTTATACCGAAACATTCATCTTATTTATTGAATGACGCTCGTAGAAGTCCTTATACCGAAAATTCACCTTATTTATTGAATGACCCTCGTAGAAGTTCTTATACCGAAACATTTATCTTATTTATTGAATGACGCTCGTAGAAAGTCATTATACCGCCGAAAATTAATTCATTTATTGAATTATTCTTGAGAAGTCATTATACCGAAAAATTCACTTATTTATTGAATGACTATTTTCAGTGAGAGTCATTATACCGAAAAATTAATCTATTTATTAATGACGTCAGTAAGCCCTGAGACTTGTAATTCCACTTATTTATTGAATAATCTCGTAGAAGTTCTTATACCGAAACATTCATTTACATGAACAGATGTTCTGTAGTTTATTATACGGAAAAAATTCACCATTTATTGAATGACGCTCGTGGTAGAAGACATACCGAAAAATTCACCTATTTACTGAATGACGCTCGTAGAAGTCATTATACCGAAAATCTACCCTATTTATTGAATGACCCTCGTAGAAGTTCTTATACCGAAACATTCATCTTATTTATTGAATGACGCTCGTAGAAGTCATTATACCGAAAAATTCACCTTATTTGCTTTCTGAATGACGCCGTAGAAGTCATTATACCGAAAATTCAATCTTATTTATTGAATGACCCTCGTAGGGGGAGATTGATATGTCATAACGAATTTATTATTGAATGACGCTCTCGTAGTCATTATAACGAAAAATCTACCTTATTTATTGAATGACCTCGGGGAAGTCATTATACCGAAAAATTCACCTTATTTATTGAATGATGTCAGAAGTCCTATACTGAAAAATTGTCACATTTATTGAATGACGTCAGAAATATTATCGAAAAATTGTCTTATTTATTGAAACGAGGACGTGCTCGTAGAAGTCATTATACCGAAAAATTCACCTAATATTGAATGACGCTCGTAGTAGTCATTATACCGAAAAATTCACCTCATTTATTGAATGACCCTCGAAGAATATACCGGAAAATTCACCGCTTGATGGAATGACGCTCGTAGAAGTCCTTATACCGAAAAAGTCACCTCATTGATGGAATGACGCTCGTAGAAGTCATTATACCAGGTGCATCACTTCATTTATTGAATGACCTCGTAGAAGTCATTATACCGAAAAATTCACCATTTATTGAATGACCCTCGTGAAGTCATTATACCGAAAAATTCACCTCATTTATTGAATGCACTTGCAGTAGTTCTTATACCGAAAATTCACCTTATTTATTGAATGACGCTCGTAAGCCATTATAACGAAAAATTAATTTTATTTTATTGAGAAATGACGCTCGTAGAAGTCATTATACCGAAAAATTCACCATTTATTGAATGATGCTCGTAGAAGTCCTCAATAATTCTAGTGCCCACCTCATTTATTGAATGACGCTCGTAGAAGTCCTTATACCGAAAAATTTAATCTATTTATTTAATGACGCTCGTAGAAGTCATTATACCGGAAAATTCACTCATTTATTGAATGACGCTCGTAGAAGTTCTTATACCGAAAAATTCATTCATTTACAATGACGCCTGTAGAAGCTCGAGCATTGGTACCACTTCATTTATTGAATGACGCTCGTAGGTCTTGTACTGAAAAATTCACCTCATTTATTGAATGACGTAGAAGTCATTAATTGAAAAATTCACCTCATTTATTGAATGACGTTCAGAAGTCATTAAAATTGGTGCATCTACCTTATTTATTGAATGACGCTCGTAGAAGTCATTATACCGAAAAATTCACTTATTTATTAATGACGTCAGAGAAGTCTATTATACTGAAAAATTTAAATTCTACGGCGAAATACTGGAAGTTATTATACCGAAAATTCAATTCCTCATTTATTGAATGACGCTCGTATGGGGTCATTATAACGAAAATTCACCTATTTTGCTGAAAGACGTCAGAAGTCATATACTGAAAATTCAATTTATCATTGGAATGACGCCTGCAGTTGATAATTAAAAATTCTCTTCATTTATTGAAAATACGCCTGTAGTAGTCATTATACCGAAAAATTCACCTTATTTAGCCACTGATGCCTGTAGAAGTCCTTATACCAAAAAATTCTCAATTTATTTCTATTGAATGGTTTCAGAGAATATTATACCGAAAAAGACAATCATCCATTTATTGAATGACGCTCGTAGAAGTCGAATATACTGAAAAATTCACCTCATTTATACGAATGACGCTCGCAATTAGTTGACTGAAAAATCTACCTCATTTATTGAACGACGTAGAAGTCATTATACCGAAAAATTCACTCTATTTATTGAATGACGCTCGTAGAAGTCATTATACCGAAAAATTACCTCATTTATTGAATGACGCTCGTAGAAGTCATTATACCGAAAAATTCAATTTATTTACGAATAGAATATTTAAACCTTGATATTCAGTAAACGTCTCTCATTTATTGAATGACGCCTCAGAAGTCATTATACCGAAAAATTCCTCGTAATCTTCCTCATTTGTCAGAATGACGCTCGTAGAGTCCTGGTACTGAAAAATTCACCTCATTTATTGAATGACGCTCGTAGAAGTCATTATACCGAAAAATTCACTCATTTATTAAATTATCAAAATATTAACGAAAAATTCACCTTATTTATTGAATGACGCTCGTAGAAAGTCCCATAACAAAAAAATTAACGGATTACGAATGACAAGCTCACGCCATGCACGAAAATTCACCTCATTTTATTGAATGACGTTTCTCGTAGAAGTCCTTATACCGAAAATTCACCTCATTTATTGAATGACGCCCGGTGAAGTACTTATACCGAAAAATTCACCTCATTTATTGAATGACGCTCGTAGAAGTCATTATACCGAAAATTCACCTCATTTATTGAATGACGCTCGTGAAGTCATTATACCGAAAAATTCACCTCATTTATTGAATGACGCTCGTAGAAGTCATTATACCGAAAAATTCACCTCATTTATTGAATGACGCTCGTAGAAGTCATTATACCGAAAAATTCACCTCATTTATTGAATGACGCTCGTAGAAGTCCTTATACCGAAAAAAATTCACCTCATTTATTGAATGACGCTCGTAGAAGTCATTATACCGAAAAATTCACCTCATTTATTGAATGACGCTCGTAGAAGTCATTATACCGAAAAATTAACCTCATTTATTGAATGACGCTCGTAGAAGTCCTCATACCGAAAAATTCACCTTATTTATTGAATGACGCTCGTAAAAGTCGTGCCTACCGAAAAATTCACCTCATTTATTGAATGACGCTCGTAGAAGTCCTTATACCGAAAAATTCACCTCATTTATTGAATGACGCTCGTAGAAGTCCTTATACCGAAAAATTTACCTCATTTATTGAATGACGCTCGTAGAAGTCGACATACCGAAAAAATTCACCTCATTTATTGAATGACGCTCGTAGAAGTCATTATACCGAAAAATTCACCTCATTTATTGAATGACGCTCGTAGAAGTCCTCATACCGAAAAATTCACCTCATTTATTGAATGACGCTCGTAGAAGTCATTATACCGAAAATTCACCTCATTTATTGAATGACGCTCGTAGAAGTCATTATACCGAAAAATTCACCTCATTTATTGAATGACGCTCGTAGAAGTCATTATACCGAAAAATTCACCTCATTTATTGAATGACGCTCGTAGAAGTCATTATACCGAAAAATTCACCTCATTTATTGAATGACGCTCGTAGAAGTCATTATACCGAAGAATTCACCTCATTTATTGAATGACGCTCGTAGAAGTCCTTATACCGAAAAATTCACCTCATTTATTGAATGACGCTCGTAGAAGTCATTATACCGAAAAATTCACCTCATTTATTGAATGACGCTCGTAGATGTCCTTATACCGACAAATTCACCCTCATTTATTGAATGACGCTCGTAGAAGTCATTATACCGAAAAATTCACCTCATTTATTGAATGACGCTCGTAGAAGTCATTATACCGAATAATTCACCTCATTTATTGAATGACGCTCGTAGAAGTCCTCATACCGAAAAATTCACCTTATTTATTGAATGACGCTCGTAGAAGTCATTATACCGAAAAATTCACCTCATTTATTGAATGACGCTCGTAGAAGTCCTCATACAGAAAAATTCACCTCATTTGTTGAATGACGCTCGTAGAAGTCATTATACCGAAAAATTCACCTCATTTATTGAATGACGCTCGTAGAAGTCATTATACCGAAAAATTCACCTCATTTATTGAATGACGCTCGTAGAAGTCCTCATACCGAAAAATTCACCTTATTTATTGAATGACGCTCGTGAGAAGTCATTATACCGAAAAATTCACCTCATTTATTGAATGACGCTCGTAGAAGTCATATACCGAAAAATTCACCTCATTTATTGAATGACGCTCGTAGAGTCATTATACCGAAAAATTCACCTCATTTATTGAATGACGCTCGTGAAGTCATTATACCGAAAAATTCACCTCATTTATTGAATGACGCTCGTAGAAGTCCTCATACCGAAAAATTCACCTTATTTATTGAATGACGCTCGTAGAAGTCATTATACCGAAAAATTCACCTCATTTATTGAATGACGCTCGTAGAAGTCCTCATACCGAAAAATTCACCTTATTTATTGAATGACGCTCGTAGAAGTCCTTATACCGAAAAATTCACCTTATTTATTGAATGACGCTCGTAGAAGTCATTATACCGAAAAATTCACCTCATTTATTGAATGACCCTCGTAGAAGTCATTATACCGAAAAAATTCACCTCATTTATTGAATGACCCTCGTAGAAGTTCTTATACCGAAACATTCACCTTATTTATTGAATGACCCTCGTAAGAGTCATTATACCGAAAAATTCACCTTATTTATTGAATGACCCTCGTAGAAGTCATTATACCGAGAAAATTCCTCATTTTATTGAATGACCCTCGTGAAAGTCATTATACCGAAAAATTCACCTCATTTATTGAATGACTCTCGTAAGAAGTCATTATACCGAAAAATTCACCTTATTTATTGAATGACCCTCGTAGAAGTCATTATACCGAAAAATTCACCTTATTTATTGAATGACCCTCGTGAGAGTCATTATACCGAAAAATTCACCTTATTTATTGAATGACCCTCGTAGAAGTCATTGAAAAATTCACCTCATTTATTGAATGACCCTCGTAGAAGTCATTATACCGAAAAATTCACCTCATTTATTGAATGACCCTCGTAGAAGTCATTATACCGAAAAATTCACCTTATTTATTGAATGACCCTCGTAGAAGTCATTATACCGAAAAATTCATATTTATTGAATGACCCTCGTAAAAGTCATTATACCGAAAAATTCACCTTATTTATTGAATGACTCTCCTACTTTTTACCGTTTACTTTTTCTTTTATCTCTTTAGTACTTTATTATTTCTCTTTGTCAAATTAAAAAAAACCTTCATGATATTTTTAGTGACTTTTTTCTTTGTGAATGTTTTTATTATTTTTGTATACTATTTTTCCTCGTCTATTTTTAATTGTTATTGTTAAGTTTAAAAGTTTTTCATGATTGCTAATTATTTGTGACTAATTATATTCTATAGACCACATTTCTTTCTTAGTTTGTTTACTTTTAGTTTTTTTGTTGTTAATATTATTGTGTTTATATTAATGTGTGCAATATGACCCCTTACAGTTATATATTTTTTGTATGATAATAGCCTATTATCTTTTTGTTCTAGTATATCTTATTTAAGATTGCGAATGCGTGATTTGATGTATGAATGTTTATTTTTGTGACATTTCCGGTATGTGTTGTCCCTATGTTTAACTGTATACACCTCTACCCTTCACTTAAATTTATTTCCTCTCTGAGCAAATTAAATTTTTTTCAATATTTTGAGATAAGGGTAACATGATTTTTCGTGTTTGAAAAAGCAGTTTGTAATATTTAATACTGATGAAATAAATTCTAGATTTATAACCATTTACCTCTCTCTCTCTCTCTCTATATATATATATATATCTATACTTTTTTAAAGCATTTCACTCCAAGTAAGGCAGTTTTACTGCCACTGATGAGGAGGGGGTTACATGGAAGGAAAGTGAGTCGAAAGTGGGACAAATTATAGGGTGTGTCAGGAAGAGGATAAGAGAAGGATGAGAATACTGATGAGAGTGGAGTGGATGGAGAAAGAAGCATGAGAGAAAGGATAGAAAGAGGTTATAGAGGGTGTCAGGAAGTGGGTAAGAGAAGGATGAGAATACTGATGAGAGTGGAGTGAATGGAGAAAGAAGCATGAGAGAAAGGATAGGAAGAGGTTATAGAGGGTGTCAGGAAGTGGGTAAGAGAAGGATGAGAATACTGATGAGAGTGGAGTGAATGGAGAAAGAAGCATGAGAGAAAGGATAGGAAGAGGTTATAGAGGGTGTCAAGAAGTGGGTAAGAGAAGGATGAGAATACTGATGAGTGGAGTGAATGGAGAAAGAAGCATGACAGAAAGGATTGGAAGAGGTTATAGAGGGTGTGAGGAAGGGTGGGTAAGAGAAGGATGAGAATACTGATGAGAGTGGAGTGAATGGAGAAAGAAGCATGAGAGAAAGGATAGGAAGAGGTTATAGAGGGTGTCAGGAAGTGGGTAAGAGAAGGGATGAGAATACTGATGAGAGTTGAGTGAATGGAGAAAGAAGCATGAGAGAAAGGATTGGAAGAGGTTATAGAGGGTGTGAGGAAGTGGGTAAGAGAAGGATGAGAATACTGATGAGAGTGGAGTGAATGGAGAAAGAAGCATGAGAGAAAGGATAGGAAGAGGTTATAGAGGGTGTCAGGAAGTGGGTAAGAGAAGGATGAGAATACTGATGAGAGTGGAGTGAATGGAGAAAGAAGCATGAGAGAAAGGATAGGAAGAGGTTATAGAGGGTGTCAAGAAGTGGGTAAGAGAAGGATGAGAATACTGATGAGAGTGGAGTGAATGGAGAAAGAAGCATGACAGAAAGGATTGGAAGAGTTTATAGAGGGTGTGAGGAAGTGGGTAAGAGAAGGATGAGAATACTGATGAGAGTGGAGTGAATGGAGAAAGAAGCATGACAGAAAGGATTGGAAGAGGTTATACAGGGTGTCAGGAAGTGGGTAAGAGAAGGGATGAGAATACTGATGAGAGTGGAGTGAATGGAGAAAGAAGCATGAGAGAAAGGATTGGAAGAGGTTATAGAGGGTGTCAAGAAGTGGGTAAGAGAAGGATGAGAATACTGATGAGAGTGGAGTGAATGGAGAAAGAAGTATGACAGAAAGGATTGGAAGAGGTTATAGAGGGTGTCAGGAAGTGGGTAAGAGAAGGATGAGAATACTGATGAGAGTGGAGTGAATGGAGAAAGAAGCATGAGAGAAAGGATAGGAAGAGGTTATAGAGGGTGTCAGGAAGTGGGTAAAGAAAGAAATGAGAATACTGATGAGAGTGGAGTGAATGGAGAAAGAAGCATGAGAGAAAGGATTGGAAGAGGTTATAGAGGGTGTGAGGAAGTGGGTAAGAGAAGGATGAGAATACTGATGAGAGTGGAGTGAATGGAGAAAGAAGCATGACAGAAAGGATTGGAAGAGGTTATAGAGGGTGTCAAGAAGTGGGTAAGAGAAGGATGAGAATACTGATGAGAGTTGAGTGAATGGAGAAAGAAGCATGAGAGAAAGGATAGGAAGAGGATATAGAGGGTGTCAGGAAGTGGGTAAGAGAAGGATGAGTATACTGATGAGAGTTGAGTGAATGGAGAAAGAAGCATGAGAGAAAGGATAGGAAGAGGTTATAGAGGGTGTCAGGAAGTGGGTAAGAGAAGGGATGAGAATACTGATGAGAGTGGAGTGACTGGAGAAAGAAGCATGAGAGAAAGGATAGGAAGAGGTTATAGAGGGTGTCAGGAAGTGGGTAAGAGAAAGATGAGAATACTGATGAGAGTGGAGTGAATGGAGAAAGAAGCATGAGAGAAAGGATAGGAAGAGGTTATAGAGGGTGTCAGGAAGTGGGTAAGAGAAGGATGAGAATACTGATGAGAGTGGAGTGAATGGAGAAAGAAGCATGAGAGAAAGGATAGGAAGAGGTTATAGAGGGTGTCAGGAAGTGGGTAAGAGAAGGATGAGAATATTGATGAGAGTTGAGTGAATGGAGAAAGAAGCATGAGAGAAAGGATTGGAAGAGGTTATAGAGGGTGTGAGGAAGTGGGTAAGAGAAGGATGAGAATACTGATGAGAGTGGAGTGAATGGAGAAAGAAGCATGAGAGAAAGGATAGGAAGAGGTTATAGAAGGTGTCAAGAAGTGGGTAAGAGAAGGATGAGAATACTGATGAGAGTTGAGTGAATGGAGAAAGAAGCATGAGAGAAAGGATAGGAAGAGGTTATAGAGGGTGTCAGGAAGTGGGTAAGAGAAGGGATGAGAATACTGATGAGAGTTGAGGGAATGGAGAAAGAAGCATGAGAGAAAGGATTGGAAGAGGTTATAGAGGGTGTGAGGAAGTGGGTAAGAGAAGGATGAGAATACTGATGAGAGTGGAGTGAATGGAGAAAGAAGCATGAGAGAAAGGATAGGAAGAGGTTATAGAGGGTGTCAGGAAGTGGGTAAGAGAAGGGATAAGAATACTGATGAGAGTTGAGTGAATGGAGAAAGAAGCATGAGAGAAAGGATTGGAAGAGGTTATAGAGGATGTGAGGAAGTGGGTAAGAGAAGGATGAGAATACTGATGAGAGTGGAGTGAATGGAGAAAGAAGCATGAGAGAAAGGATAGGAAGAGGTTATAGAAGGTGTCAAGAAGTGGGTAAGAGAAGGATGAGAATACTGATGAGAGTTGAGTGAATGGAGAAAGAAGCATGAGAGAAAGGATAGGAAGAGGTTATAGAGGGTGTCAGGAAGTGGGTAAGAGAAGCGATGAGAATACTGATGAGAGTTGAGTGAATGGAGAAAGAAGCATGAGAGAAAGGATTGGAAGAGGTTATAGAGGGTGTGAGGAAGTGGGTAAGAGAAGGATGAGAATACTGATGAGAGTGGAGTGAATGGAGAAAGAAGCATGAGAGAAAGGATAGGAAGAGGTTATAGAGGGTGTCAAGAAGTGGGTAAGAGAAGGATGAGAATACTGATGAGAGTTGAGTGAATGGAGAAAGAAGCATGAGAGAAAGGATAGGAAGAGGTTATAGAGGGTGTCAGGAAGTGGGTAAGAGAAGGGATGAGAATACTGATGAGAGTGGAGTGAATGGAGAAAGAAACATGAGAGAAAGGATTGGAAGAGGTTATAGAGGGTGTCAAGAAGTGGGTAAGAGAAGGATGAGAATACTGATGAGAGTGGAGTGAATGGAGAAAGAAGCATGACAGAAAGGATTGGAAGAGGTTATAGAGGTTGTCAGGAAGTGGGTAAGAGAAGGATGAGAATACTGATGAGAGTGGAGTGAATGGAGAAAGAAGCATGAGAGAAAGGATTGGAAGAGGTTATGGATGGTGTCAAGAAGTGGGCAAGAGAAGGATGAGAATACTGATGAGAGTGGAGTGAATGGAGAAAGAAGCATGACAGAAAGGATTGGGAGAGGTTATAGAGGGTGTCAGGAAGTGGTTAAGAGAAGGATGAGAATACTGATGAGAGTGGAGTGAATGGAGAAAGAAGCATGAGAGAAAGGATTGGAAGAGGTTATAGAGGGTGTCAAGAAGTGGGTAAGAGAAGGATGAGAATACTGATGAGAGTGGAGTGAATGGAGAAAGAAGCATGACAGAAAGGATTGGAAGAGGTTATAGAGGGTGTCAGGAAGTGGGTAAGCGAAGGATGAGAATACTGATGAAAGTGGAGTGAATGGAGAAAGAAGCATGAGAGAAAGGATAGGAAGAGGTTATAGAGGGTGTCAGGAAGTGGGTAAGAGAAGGATGAGAATACTGATGAGAGTGGAGTGAATGGAGAAAGAAGCATGACAGAAAGAATTGGAAGAGGTTATAGAGGGTGTGAGGAAGTGGGTAAGAGAAGGATGAGAATACTGATGAGAGTGGAGTGAATGGAGAAAGAAGCATGACAGAAAGGATTGGAAGAGGTTATAGAGGGTGTCAAGAAGTCGGTAAGAGAAGGATGAGAATACTGATGAGAGTTGAGTGAATGGAGAAAGAAGCATGAGAGAAAGGATAGGAAGAGGTTATAGAGGGTGTCAGGAAGTGGGTAAGAGAAGGATGAGAATACTGATGAGAGTTGCGTGAATGGAGAAAGAAGCATGAGAGAAAGGATAGGAAGAGGTTATAGAGGGTGTCAGGAAGTGGGTAAGAGAAGGGATGAGAATACTGATGAGAGTGGAGTGAATGGAGAAAGAAGCATGAGAGAAAGGATAGGAAGAGGTTATAGAGGGTGTCAGGAAGTGGGTAAGAGAAGGATGAGAATACTGATGAGAGTGGAGTGAATGGAGAAAGAAGCATGAGAGAAAGAATAGGAAGAGGTTATAGAGGGTGTCAGGAAGTTGGTAAGAGAAGGATGAGAATACTGATGAGAGTGGAGTGAATGGAGAAAGAAGCATGAGAGAAAGGATAGGAAGAGTTTATAGAGGGTGTCAGGAAGTGGGTAAGAGAAGGATGAGAATACTGATGAGAGTTGAGTGAATGGAGAAAGAAGCATGAGAGAAAGGATAGGAAGAGGTTATAGAGGGTGTCAGGAAGTGGGTAAGAGAAGGGATGAGAATACTGATGAGAGTGGAGTGAATGGAGAAAGAAGCATGAGAGAAAGGATTGGAAGAGGTTATAGAGGGTGTCAAGAAGTGGGTAAGAGAAGGATGAGAATAATGATGAGAGTGGAGTGAATGGAGAAAGAAGCATGAGAGAAAGGATAGGAAGAGGTTATTATAGGGTGTCAGGAAGTGGGTAAGTGAAGGGATGAGAATACTGATGAGAGTGGAGTGAATGGAGAAAGAAGCATGAGAGAAAGGATTGGAAGAGGTTATAGAGGGTGTCAAGAAGTGGGTAAGAGAAGGATGAGAATACTGATGAGAGTGGAGTGAATGGAGAAAGAAGCATGAGAGAAAGGATAGGAAGAGGTTATAGAGGGTGTCAGGAAGTGGGTAAGAGAAGGATGAGAATACTGATGAGGGTGGAGTGAATGGAGAAAGAAGCATGAGAGAAAGGTAGGAAGAGGTTATAGAGTGTGTCAGGAAGTGGGTACGAGAAGGATGAGAATACTGATGAGGGTGGAGTGAATGGGGAAAGAAGCATGAGAGAAAGGATAGGAAGAGGATATAGAGGACGTCAGGAAGTGGGTAAGAGAAGGATGAGAATACTGATGAGAGTGGAGTGAATGGAGAAAGAAGCATGAGAGAAAGGATAGGAAGAGGTTATAGAGTGTGTCAGGAAGTGGGTAAGAGAAGGATGAGAATACTGATGAGGGTGGAGTGAATGGGGGAAAGAAGCATGAGAGAAAGGATAGGAAGAGGTTATAGAGGACGTCAGGAAGTGGGTAAGAGAAGGATGCGAATACTGATGAGAGTGGAGTGAATGGAGTAAGAAGCATGAGAGAAAGGATAGGAAGAGGTTATAGAGGATGTCAGGAAGTGGGTAAGAGAAGGATGAGAATACTGATGAGACTGGAGTGAATAGAGAAAGAAGCATGAGAGAAAGGATAGGAAGAGGTTATATAGGGTGTCTGGATGTGGGTAAAAGAAGGATGAGAATACTGATGAGAGTTGAGTGAATGGAGAAAGAAGCATGAGAGAAAGGATAGGAAGAGGTTATAGGGGGTGTCAGGAAGTGGGTAAGAGAAGGATGAGAATACTGATGAGAGTGGAGTGAATGGAGAAAGAAGCACGAGAGAAAGGATAGGAAGAAGTTATAGAGGGTGTCAGGAAGTGGGTATGAGAAGGATGAGAATACTGATGAGAGTGGAGTGAATGGAGAAAGAAGCATGAGAGAAAGGATAGGAAGAGGTTATAGAGGGTGTCAGGATGTGGGTACGAGAAGGATGAGAATACTGATGAGAGTGGAGTGAATAGAGAAAGAAGCATGAGAGAAAGGATAGGAAGAGGTTATAGAGTGTGTCAGGAAGTGGGTACGAGAAGGATGAGAATACTGATGAGGGTGGAGTGAATGGGGAAAGAAGCATGAGAGAAAGGATAGGAAGAGGATATAGAGGACGTCAGGAAGTGGGTAAGAGAAGGATGAGAATACTGATGAGAGTGGAGTGAATGGAGAAAGAAGCATGAGAGAAAGGATAGGAAGAGGTTATAGAGTGTGTCAGGAAGTGGGTAAGAGAAGGATGAGAATACTGATGAGGGTGGAGTGAATGGGGAAAGAAGCATGAGAGAAAGGATAGGAAGAGGTTATAGAGGACGTCAGGAATTGGGTAAGAGAAGGATGCGAATACTGATGAGAGTGGAGTGAATGGAGTAAGAAGCATGAGAGAAAGGATAGGAAGAGGTTATAGAGGATGTCAGGAAGTGGGTAAGAGAAGGATGAGAATACTGATGAGACTGGAGTGAATAGAGAAAGAAGCATGAGAGAAAGGATAGGAAGAGGTTATATAGGGTGTCTGGATGTGGGTAAAAGAAGGATGAGAATACTGATGAGAGTTGAGTGAATGGAGAAAGAAGCATGAGAGAAAGGATAGGAAGAGGTTATAGGGGGTGTCAGGAAGTGGGTAAGAGAAGGATGAGAATACTGATGAGAGTGGAGTGAATGGAGAAAGAAGCACGAGAGAAAGGATAGGAAGAAATTATAGAGGGTGATCAGGAAGTGGGTAAGAGAAGGGATGAGAATACTGATGAGAGTGGAGTGAATGGAGAAAGAAGTACGAGAGAAAAGGATAGGAAGAGGTTATAGAGTGTGTCAGAAGTGGTGAGAAGGATGAGAATACTGATGAGGGTGGGAGGAATGGGGAAAGAAGCATGAGAGAAAGGATAGGAAGAGGTTATAGAGGACGTCAGGGAAGTGGGTAAGAGAAGGATGCGAATACTGATGAGAGTGGAGTGAATGGAGTAAGAAGCATGAGAGAAAAGGATAGGAAGAGGTTATAGAGGATGTCAGGAAGTGGGTAAGAGAAGGATGAGAATACTGATGAGACTGGAGTGAATAGAGAAAGAGAAGCATGAGAGAAAGGATAGAAGAGGTTATATAGGGTGTCTGGATGTGGGTAAAAGAAGGATGAGAATACTGATGAGAGTTGAGGGAGAAAGAAGCATGGAGAGAAAGGATAGGAAGAGGTTATAGGGGGTGTCAGGAAGTGGGGTATGAGAAGGATGAGAATACTGATGAGAGTGGAGTGAATGGAGAAAGAAGCACGAGAGAAAGGATAGGAAGAAGTTATAGAGGGTGTCAGGAAGTGGGTATGAGAAGGATGAGAATACTGATGAGAGGGTGAATGGAGGAAAGAAGCATGAGAGAAAGGATAGGAAGAGGTTATAGAGGGTACAGTGGGATGTGGGTGCCAGAAGGATGAGAATACTGATGAGAGTGGAGTGAATAGAGAAAGAAGCATGAGAGAAAGGATAGAAGAGGTTATAGAGGGTGTCAGGATGTGGGTAAGAGATGGATGAGAATGCTGATGAGAGGAGGAATGGAGAAAGAAGCATGAGAGAAAGGATAGGAAGAAGAGGAGATGGTGTCAGGAAAGTGAGTAAAAGAAGGATCAGAATACTGATGAGAGGGAGTGAATGAGGAAAGAATCATGAGAGGAAAAGGATAGGATGAGGTTATAGAGGTGGCCAGGAGAGGGTAAGAGAAGGATGAGAATACTGATGAGGGGTGGAGTGAATGGAGAAAGAAGCATGAGAGAGAAAGGGATAGGAAGAGGTTATAGAGGGTACAGAAGTGGGTAAGAGAAGGATGAGAATACTGATGAGATTGGAGTGAATAGAGAAAGAAGCATGAGAGAAAGGATAGGAAGAGGTTATAGGAGGGTGTCAGGATGTGGGAAAGAGAAGGATGAGAATACTGATGAGAGTTGGAGTGAATGGAGAAAGAAGCATGAGAGAAAGGATAGGAAGAGGTTATAGGGGGTGTCAGGAAGTGGGTATGAGAAGGATGAGAATACTGATGAGAGTGGAGTGAATGGAGAAAGAAGCACGAGAGAAAGGATAGGAAGAGTTTATAGAGGGTGTCAGGAAGTGGGTACGAGAAGGATGAGAATACTGATGAGAGTGGAGTGAATGGAGAAAGAAGCATGAGAGAAAGGATTGGAAGAGGTTATAGAGGGTGTCAAGAAGTGGGTAAGAGAAGGATGAGAATACTGATGAGAGTGGAGTGAATGAGAAAGAAGCATGAGAGAAAGGATAGGAAGAGGTTATAGAGGGTGTCAGGAAGTGGGTAAGAGAAGGATGAGAATACTGATGAGGGTGGAGTGAATGGAGAAAAGAAGCATGAGAGAAAGGATAGGAAGAGGTTATAGGAGTGTGTCAGGAAGTGGGTACGAGAAGGATGAGAATACTGATGAGGGTGGAGTGAATGGGGAAAGAAGCATGAGAGAAAGGATAGGAAGAGGTTATAGAGGACGTTGTAGGGAAGTGGGTAAGAGAAGGATGAGAATACTGATGAGAGTGGAGTGAATGGAGAAAGAAGCAGGGAGAGAAAGGATAGGAAGAGGTTATAGAGGATGTCAGGAAGTGGGGAGAAGGATGAGAATACTGATGAGAGTTGAGTGAATGGAGAAAGAAGCATGAGAGAAAGGATAGGAAGAGGTTATGAGAGGGTGTCAGGGAAGTGGGTAAAGAAGGATGCGAATACTGATGAAAGTTGAGTGAATGGAGTAAGAAGCATGAGAGAAAGGATAGGAAGAGGTTATAGAGGGTGTCAGGAAGTGGGTAAAGGTAAGAGAAGGATGAGAATACTGATGAGATTGGAGTGAATAGAGAAAGAAGCATGAGAGAAAGGATAGGAAGAGGTTATAGAGGGTGTCTGGATGTGGGTAAAAGAAGGATGAGAATACTGATGAGAGTTGAGTGAATGGAGAAAGAAGCATGAGAGAAAGGATAGGATGAGGTTATAGGGGGTGTCAGGAAGTGGGTAAGAGAAGGATGAGAATACTGATGAGAGTGGAGTGAATGGAGAAAGAAGCACGAGAGAAAGGATAGGAAGAAGTTATAGAGGGTGTCAGGAAGTGGGTATGAGAAGGATGAGAATACTGATGAGAGTGGAGTGAATGGAGAAAGAAGCATGAGAGAAAGGATAGGAAGAGGTTATAGAGGGTGTCAGGATGTGGGTACGAGAAGGATGAGAATACTGATGAGAGTGGAGTGAATAGAGAAAGAAGCATGAGAGAAAGGATAGGAAGAGGTTATAGAGGGTGTCAGGATGTGGGTAAGAGATGGATGAGAATGCTGATGAGAGTGGAGTGAATGGAGAAAGAAGCATGAGAGAAAGGATAGGAAGAAGTTATAGATGGTGTCAGGAAGTGGGTAAAAGAAGGATCAGAATACTGATGAGAGTGGAGTGAATGGAGAAAGAATCATGAGAGAAAGGATAGGATGAGGTTATAGAGTGTGTCAGGGAGAGGGTAAGAGAAGGATGAGAATACTGATGAGGGTGGAGTGAATGGAGAAAGAAGCATGAGAGAAAGGATAGGAAGAGGTTATAGAGGGTGTCAGGAAGTGGGTAAGAGAAGGATGAGAATACTGATGAGATTGGAGTGAATAGAGAAAGAAGCATGAGAGAAAGGATAGGAAGAGGTTATAGAGGGTGTCAGGATGTGGGAAAGAGAAGGATGAGAATACTGATGAGAGTTGAGTGAATGGAGAAAGAAGCATGAGAGAAAGGATAGGAAGAGGTTATAGGGGGTGTCAGGAAGTGGGTATGAGAAGGATGAGAATACTGATGAGAGTGGAGTGAATGGAGAAAGAAGCACGAGAGAAAGGATAGGAAGAGGTTATAGAGGGTGTCAGGAAGTGGGTACGAGAAGGATGAGAATACTGATGAGAGTGGAGTGAATGGAGAAAGAAGCATGAGAGAAAGGATTGGAAGAGGTTATAGAGGGTGTCAAGAAGTGGGTAAGAGAAGGATGAGAATACTGATGAGAGTGGAGTGAATGGAGAAAGAAGCATGAGAGAAAGGATAGGAAGAGGTTATAGAGGGAGTCAGGAAGTGGGTAAGAGAAGGATGAGAATACTGATGAGGGTGGAGTGAATGGAGAAAGAAGCATGAGAGAAAGGATAGGAAGAGGTTATAGAGTGTGTCAGGAAGTGGGTACGAGAAGGATGAGAATACTGATGAGGGTGGAGTGAATGGGGAAAGAAGCATGAGAGAAAGGATAGGAAGAGGTTATAGAGGACGTCAGGAAGTGGGTAAGAGAAGGATGAGAATACTGATGAGAGTGGGTTGAATGGAGAAAGAAGCATGAGAGAAAGGATAGGAAGAGGTTACAGAGGATGTCAGGAAGTGGGTAAGAGAAGGATGAGAATACTGATGAGAGTTGAGTGAATGGAGAAAGAAGCATGAGAGAAAGGATAGGAAGAGGTTATAGAGGGTGTCAGGAAGTGGGTAAAAGAAGGATGCGAATACTGATGAAAGTTGAGTGAATGGAGTAAGAAGCATGAGAGAAAGGATAGGAAGAGGTTATAGAGGGTGTCAGGAAGTGGGTAAGAGAAGGATGAGAATACTGATGAGACTGGAGTGAATAGAGAAAGAAGCATGAGAGAAAGGATAGGAAGAGGTTATAGAGGGTGTCTGGATGTGGGAAAGAGAAGGATGAGAATACTGATGAGAGTTGAGTGAATGGAGAAAGAAGCATGAGAGAAAGGATAGGAAGAGGTTATAGGGGGTGTCAGGAAGTGGGTATGAGAAGGATGAGAATAGTGATGAGAGTGGAGTGAATGGAGAAAGAAGCACGAGAGAAAGGATAGGAAGAGGTTATAGAGGGTGTCAGGAAGTGGGTATGAGAAGGATGAGAATACTGATGAGAGTGGAGTGAATGGAGAAAGAAGCATGAGAGAAAGGATAGGAAGAGGTTATAGAGGGTGTCAGGATGTGGGTACGAGAAGGATGAGAATACTGATGAGAGTGGAGTGAATAGAGAAAGAAGCATGAGAGAAAGGATAGGAAGAGGTTATAGAGGGTGTCAGGATGTGGGTAAGAGAAGGATGAGAATGCTGATGAGAGTGGAGTGAATGGAGAAAGAAGCATGAGAGAAAGGATAGGAAGAGGTTATAGAGGGTGTCAGGAAGTGGTAAGAGAAGGATGAGAATACTGATGAGAGTGGAGTGAATGGAGAAAGAAGCATGACAGAAAGAATTGGAAGAGGTTATAGAGGGTGTGAGGAAGTGGGTAAGAGAAGGATGAGAATACTGATGAGAGTGGAGTGAATGGAGAAAGAAGCATGACAGAAAGGATTGGAAGAGGTTATAGAGGGTGTCAAGAAGTGGGTAAGAGAAGGATGAGAATACTGATGAGAGTTGAGTGAATGGAGAAAGAAGCATGAGAGAAAGGATAGGAAGAGGTCATAGAGGGTGTCAGGAAGTGGGTAAGAGAAGGGATGAGAATACTGATGAGAGTGGAGTGAATGGAGAAAGAAGCATGAGAGAAAGGATTGGAAGAGGTTATAGAGGGTGTCAAGAAGTGGGTAAGAGAAGGATGAGAATACTGATGAGAGTGGAGTGAATGGAGAAAGAAGCATGAGAGAAAGGATAGGAAGAGGTTATAGAGGGTGTCAGGAAGTGGGTAAGAGAAGGATGAGAATACTGATGAGAGTGGAGTGAATGGAGAAAGAAGCATGAGAGAAAGGATTGGAAGAGGTTATAGAGGGTGTCAAGAAGTGGGTAAGAGAAGGATGAGAATACTGATGAGAGTGGAGTGAATGGAGAAAGAAGCATGAGAGAAAGGATAGGAAGAGGTTATAGAGGGTGTCAGGAAGAGGGTAAGAGAAGGATGAGAATACTGATGAGGGTGGAGTGAATGGAGAAAGAAGCATGAGAGAAAGGATAGGAAGAGGTTGTAGAGTGTGTCAGGAAGTGGGTACGAGAAGGATGAGAATACTGATGAGGGTGGAGTGAATGGGGAAAGAAGCATGAGAGAAAGGATAGGAAGAGGTTATAGAGGACGTCAGGAAGTGGGTAAGAGAAGGATGAGAATACTGATGAGAGTGGAGTGAATGGAGAAAGAAGCATGAGAGAAAGGATAGGAAGAGGTTATAGAGGATGTCAGGAAGTGGGTAAGAGAAGGATGAGAATACTGATGAGAGTTGAGTGAATGGAGAAAGAAGCATGAGAGAAAGGATAGGAAGAGGTTATAGAGGGTGTCAGGAAGTGGGTAAAAGAAGGATGCGAATACTGATGAGAGTTGAGTGAATGGAGTAAGAAGCATGAGAGAAAGGATAGGAAGAGGTCATAGAGGGTGTCAGGAAGTGGGTAAGAGAAGGATGAGAATACTGATGAGACTGGAGTGAATAGAGAAAGAAGCATGAGAGAAAGGATAGGAAGAGGTTATAGAGGGTGTCTGGATGTGGGAAAGAGAAGGATGAGAATACTGATGAGAGATGAGTGAATGGAGAAAGAAGCATGAGAGAAAGGATAGGAAGAGGTTATAGGGGGTGTCAGGAAGTGGGTATGAGAAGGATGAGAATAGTGATGAGAGTGGAGTGAATGGAGAAAGAAGCACGAGAGAAAGGATAGGAAGAGGTTATAGAGGGTGTCAGGAAGTGGGTATGAGAAGGATGAGAATACTGATGAGAGTGGAGTAAATGGAGAAAGAAGCATGAGAGAAAGGATAGGAAGGAGGTTATAGAGGGTGTCAGGATGTGGGTACGAGAAGGATGAGAATACTGATGAGAGTGGAGTGAATAGAGAAAGAAGCGTGAGAGAAAGGATAGGAAGAGGTTATAGAGGGTGTCAGGATGTGGGTAAGAGATGGATGAGAATGCTGATGAGAGTGGAGTGAATGGAGAAAGAAGCATGAGAGAAAGGATAGGAAGAAGTTATAGATGGTGTCAGGAAGTGGGTAAAAGAAGGATCTGAATACTGATGAGGGTGGAGTGAATGGAGAAAGAAGCATGAGAGAAAGGATAGGATGAGGTTATAGAGTGTGTCAGGGAGAGGGTAAGAGAAGGATGAGAATACTGATGAGGGTGGAGTGAATGGAGAAAGAAGCATGAGAGAAAGGATAGGAAGAGGTTATAGAGGGTGTCAGGAAGTGGGTAAGAGAAGGATGAGAATACTGATGAGATTGGAGTGAATAGAGAAAGAAGCATGAGAGAAAGGATAGGAAGAGGTTATAGAGGGTGTCAGGATGTGGGAAAGAGAAGGATGAGAATACTGATGAGAGTTGAGTGAATGGAGAAAGAAGCATGAGAGAAAGGATAGGAAGAGGTTATAGGGGGTGTCAGGAAGTGGGTATGAGAAGGATGAGAATACTGATGAGAGTGGAGTGAATGGAGAAAGAAGCACGAGAGAAAGGATAGGAAGAGGTTATAGAGGGTGTCAGGAAGTGGGTACGAGAAGGATGAGAATACTGATGAGAGTGGAGTGAATGGAGAAAGAAGCATGAGAGAAAGGATTGGAAGAGGTTATAGAGGGTGTCAAGAAGTGGGTAAGAGAAGGATGAGAATACTGATGAGAGTGGAGTGAATGGAGAAAGAAGCATGAGAGAAAGGATAGGAAGAGGTTATAGAGGGTGTCAGGAAGTGGGTAAGAGAAGGATGAGAATACTGATGAGGGTGGAGTGAATGGAGAAAGAAGCATGAGAGAAAGGATAGGAAGAGGTTATAGAGTGTGTCAGGAAGTGGGTACGAGAAGGATGAGAATACTGATGAGGGTGGAGTGAATGGGGAAAGAAGCATGAGAGAAAGGATAGGAAGAGGTTATAGAGGACGTCAGGAAGTGGGTAAGAGAAGGATGAGAATACTGATGAGAGTGGAGTGAATGGAGAAAGAAGCATGAGAGAAAGGATAGGAAGAGGTTATATAGGATGTCAGGAAGTGGGTAAGAGAAGGATGAGAATACTGATGAGAGTTGAGTGAATGGAGAAAGAAGCATGAGAGAAAGGATAGGAAGAGGTTATAGAGGGTGTCAGGAAGTGGGTAAAAGAAGGATGCGAATACTGATGAGAGTTGAGTGAATGGAGTAAAAAGCATGAGAGAAAGGATAGGAAGAGGTTATAGAGGGTGTCAGGAAGTGGGTAAGAGAAGGATGAGAATACTGATGAGACTGGAGTGAATAGAGAAAGAAGCATGAGAGAAAGGATAGGAAGAGGTTATAGAGGGTGTCTGGATGTGGGAAAGAGAAGGATGAGAATACTGATGAGAGTCGAGTGAATGGAGAAAGAAGCATGAGAGAAAGGATAGGAAGAGGCTATAGGGGGTGTCAGGAAGTGGGTATGAGAAGGATGAGAATAGTGATGAGAGTGGAGTGAATGGAGAAAGAAGCACGAGAGAAAGGATAGGAAGAGGTTATAGAGGGTGTCAGGAAGTGGGTATGAGAAGGATGAGAATACTGATGAGAGTGGAGTGAATGGAGAAAGAAGCATGAGAGAAAGGATAGGAAGAGGTTATAGAGGGTGTCAGGATGTGGGTACGAGAAGGATGAGAATACTGATGAGAGTGGAGTGAATAGAGAAAGAAGCATGAGAGAAAGGATAGGAAGAGGTTATAGAGGGTGTCAGGATGTGGGTAAGAGAAGGATGAGAATGCTGATGAGAGTGGAGTGAATGGAGAAAGAAGCATGAGAGAAAGGATAGGAAGAAGTTATAGATGGTGTCAGGAAGTGGGTAAAAGAAGGATCAGAATACTGATGAGGGTGGAGTGAATGGAGAAAGAAGCATGAGAGAAAGGATAGGATGAGGTTATAGAGTGTGTCAGGGAGAGGGTAAGAGAAGGATGAGAATACTGATGAGGGTGGAGTGAATGGAGAAAGAAGCATGAGAGAAAGGATAGGAAGAGGTTATAGAGGGTGTCAGGAAGTGGGTAAGAGAAGGATGAGAATACTGATGAGATTGGAGTGAATAGAGAAAGAAGCATGAGAGAAAGGATAGGCAGAGGTTATAGAGGTTGTCAGGATGTGGGAAAGAGAAGGATGAGAATACTGATGAGAGTTGAGTGAATGGAGAAAGAAGCATGAGAGAAAGGATAGGAAGAGGTTATAGGGGGTGTCAGGAAGTGGGTATGAGAAGGATGAGAATAGTGATGAGAGTGGAGTGAATGGAGAAAGAAGCACGAGAGAAAGGATAGGAAGAGGTTATAGAGGGTGTCAGGAAGTGGGTACGAGAAGGATGAGAATACTGATGAGAGTGGAGTGAATGGAGAAAGAAGCATGAGAGAAAGGATAGGAAGAGGTTATAGAGGGTGTCAGGATGTGGGTAAGAGAAGGATGAGAATACTGATGAGAGTGGAGTGAATAGAGAAAGAAGCATGAGAGAAAGGATAGGAAGAGGTTATAGAGGGTGTCAGGATGTGGGTAAGAGAAGGATGAGAATACTGATGAGAGTGGAGTGAATGGAGAAAGAAGCATGAGAGAAAGGATAGGAAGAGTTTATAGGGGTAGTCAGGAAGTGGGTATGAGAAGGATGAGAATACTGATGAGAGTAGAGTGGATGGTGAAAAGCGTGTGAGAGAAAGGTTGCAAGTAGATGACTATTGACCTTGAAGATTATCGCTGTCGCGGAAGCAATTATATGGAAGGGAATTCCACAGGCGGAAAGTGTGAGAAAAGTAATGTGTGTGTGTGTATGTGTGTGCACGTGTATATATATATATATATATATGGCCAGAGAGTTGTTAAAAAGTAGGTAGACATTTCTTTAATTATTTATGAACTGATGTGATCTTTATATTATTTTACGTAGTACTGCCACAATTCAGAACCAAAACTAACTTTGCTGAACTAATTATGTTTCAGCAGTAAGAGGGGCTATATTGAGCATAGCTTCCCATACTAGAAAGGAGAGGAAGTTGTGGAGAGCCATATAAATTTATGGTAGAACAGAAACTGTGAGAAATAGAATGGTGACTAAATTTGCTTAGATTTAGAAAGAACAGGAAGTTGTGGAGAACCATGTAAATGGATGGCAGAACAAGAATTTGGAGGGATAGTAATGGGACAAATATTGATTAGAGCTAGAAAGGATTAGAAGTAGTGGAGGGCCATGTTAATACATGTCATAATATATACTGAGAATGATAATAATAGGAGAAATATTGATTAGAGCTAAAAAGGACTGGACCTAGCATAGAGTCATATAAATGGATAGGAGGATGTAAAACGAGCGAAATGTTGATGTTCATTAGAGCTAGAAAGGATCAGAAGTAGTGGAGGGCCATGTTAATACATGTCACAAAATATACTGATAATGATAATAATAGGACAAATATTGATTAGAGTTAAAAAGGACTGGACGTAGCACAGAGTCATATAAATGGATAGGAGGATGTAAAACGATCGAGATGTTGATGTTCATTAGAGATAGAAAGGATTAGAAATAGTGGAGGGCCATGTTAATACATGTCATAAAATATAATGAGAAAGATAATAATAGGACAAATATTGATTAGAGTTAAAAGGACTGGACGTAGCACAGAGTCATATAAATGGATAGGAGGATGTAAAACGTGCAGGATGTTGATGTTGATTAGAGCTAGAAAGGATTAGAAGTAGTGGAGGGCCATGTTAATACATGTCATAAAATATACTGAGAATGATAATAATAGGACAAATATTGATTAGAGTTAAAAAGGATTGGACGTAGCACAGATTCATATATATGGACAGGAGGATATAAAACGAGCGAGATGTTGATGTTGATTAGAGCTAGAAAGGATTAGAAGTAGTGGAGGGCCATGTTAATACATGTCATAATATATACTGAGAATGATAATAATATGACAAATATTGATTAGAGTTAAAAAGCACTGGACGTAGCACAGAGTCATATAAATGGATAGGAGGATGTAAAAAGAGCGAGATGTTGATGTTCATTAGAGCTAGAAAGGTTTAGATGTAGTGGAGGGCCATGTTAATACATGTCATAAAATATATTGAGAATGATAATAATAGGACAAATATTGATTAGAGTTAAAAAGGACTGGACGTAGTACAGAGGCATATAAATGGATAGGAGGATGTAAAACGAGCGAGATGTTGATGTTCATTAGAGCTAGAAAGGATTAGAAGTAGTGGAGGGCCATGTTAATACATGTCATAAAATATACTGGGAATGATAATAGTAGGACAAATATTGATTAGAGTTAAAAAGGACTGGACGTAGCGCAGAGCCATATAAATGGATAGGAGCATGTAAAACGAGCGAGATGTTAATGTTCATTAGAGCTAGAAAGGATTAGAAGTAGTGGAGGGTCATGTTAATACCTGTAATAATATATACTGAGAAAGATAATAATACGGCAAATATTGATTAGAGTTAAAAAGGACTGGACGTAGCACAGAGTCATGTAAATGAATAGGAGGATGTAAAACGTGCGATATGTTGATGTTCATTAGAGCTAGAAAGGATTAGAATTAGTGGAGGGCCATGTTAATACATGTCATAATTTATACTGAGAATGATAATAATAGGACAAATATTGATGAGAGTTAAAAAGAACTGGACGTAGCACAGAATCATATATATAGACAGGAGGATGTAAAACGAGCGAGATGTTGAAGTTGATTAGAGCTAGAAAGGATTAGAAGTAGTGGAGGGCCATGTTAATACATGTCATAAAATATACTGAGAATGATAATAATAGGACAAATATTGATTAGAGCTAAAAAGGACTGGACGTAGCACAGAGTCATATAAATGGATAGGAGGATGTAAAACGAGCGAGATGTTTATGTTCATTAGAGCTAGAAAGGATTAGATGTAGTGGAGGGCCATGTTAATACATGTCATAACATATAGTGAGAAAGATAATAATAGGACAAATATTGATTAGAGTTAAAAAGGACTGGACGTAGCACAGAGTCATATAAATGAATAGGAGGATGTAAAACGAGCGAGATGTTTATGTTCATTAGAGCTAGAAAGGATTAGAAGTAGTGGAGAGCCATGTTAATACATGTCATAATATATAGTGAGAAAGATAATCATAGGAGAAATATTGATTAGAGTTAGAAAGGACTGGACGTAGCACAGAGTCATATAAATGGATAGGAGGATGTAAAACGAGCGAGATGTTGATGTTCATTAGAGCTAGAAAGGAATAGAAGTAGTGGAGGGCCATGTTAATACATGTCATAATATATACTGAGAATGATAATAATAGGACAAATATTGACTATAGTTAAAAAGGAC
Organism: Ascarosepion bandense; assembly: GCA_037127315.1. Taxonomy (NCBI): domain Eukaryota; kingdom Metazoa; phylum Mollusca; class Cephalopoda; order Sepiida; family Sepiidae; genus Ascarosepion; species Ascarosepion bandense. Next base: position 3,710,758 of record JBBBDQ010001697.1, on the reverse strand, counting down.
TGGACTTAGCACAGAGTAATATAAATGAACAGGAGGATGTAAAACGTGCGAGATGTTGATGGTGATTAGAGCTAGAAAGGATTAGAAGTAGTGGAGGGCCATGTTAATACATGTCATAAAATATACAGAGATTGATAATAATAGGACAACTATTGATTAGAGTTAAAAAGGAATGGACGTAGCACAGAGTGATAAAAATATATAGGAGGATGTAAAACGAGCGAGATGTTGATGTTGATTAGAGCTAGAAAGGTTTAGAAGTAGTGGAGGTCCATGTTAATACATGTCATAAAATATACTGAGAATGATAATAATAGGACAAATATTGATTAGAGTTAAAATGGACTGGACGTAGCACAGAGGCATATAAATTTATAGGAGGATGTAAAACGAGCGAGATGTTTATGTTCATTAGAGCTAGAAAGGACTAGATGTAGTGGAGGGCCATGTTAATACATGTCATAATATATACTGAGAAAGATAATAATAGGCAAATATTGATTAGAGTTAAAAAGGACTGGACGTAGCACAGAGTCATATAAATGGATAGGAGGATGTAAAACGAGTGAGTTGTTGATGTTCATTAGAGCTAGAAAGGATTAGAAGTAGTGGAGGGCCATGTTAATACATGTCATAATATATACTGGGAATGATAATAATAGGACAAATATTGATTAGAGCTAAAAAGGACTGGACGTAGTACAGAGTCATATAAATGAATAGGAGGATGTAAAACGAGCGAGATGTTGATATTAATTAGAGCTAGAAAGGATTAGAAGTAGTGGAGGGCCATGTCAGTACATGTCATAATATATACTGAGAATGATAATAATAGGACAAATATTGATTAGAGTTAAAAAGGACTGGACGTAGCACAGAGTCATATAAATGTATAGGAGGATGTAAAACGAGTGAGTTGTTGATGTTCATTAGAGCTAGAAAGGATTAGAAGTATTGGAGGGCCATGTTAATACATGTCATAATATATACTGAGAATGATAATAATAGGACAAATATTGATTAGAGCTAAAAAGGACTAGACGTAGCACAGTGTCATATAAATCGATAGGAGGATGTAAAACGATCGAGATGTTGATGTTGATTAGAGCTAGAAAGGGTTAGAAATAGTGGAGGGCCATGTCAATACATGTCATAATATATACTGAGAATGATAATAATAGGACAAATATTGATTAGAGCTAATAAGGACTGGACGTAGCACAGAGTGATATAAATGGATAGGAGGATGTAAAACGAGCGAGATTTTGATGTTGATTTGAGCTAGAAAGGATTTGATGTAGTGGAGGGCCATGTTAATACATGTCATAATATATTCTGAGAATGATAATAATAGGATAAATATTGATTAGAGATAAAAAGCACTGGACGTAGCACAGTGTCATATAAATGGATAGGAGGATGTAAAATGAATGAGATGTTGATGTTGATTAGAGTTAGAAAAGATTAGAAATAGTGGAGGGCCATGTTAATACATGTCATAATATATACTGAGAATGATAATAATAGGTCAAATATTGATTAGGGCTAAAAAGGACTGGACGTAGCACAGAGTCATATAAATGGATAGGAGGATGTAAAACGAGCGAGATTTTTATGTTGATTAGAGCTAGAAAGGATTAGAAGTAGTGGAGCGCCATGTTAATACAAGTCATAATCTATACTGAGAATGATAATAATAGGACACATATTGATTAGAGTTAAAAAGGACTGGACGTAGCACAGAGTCATATAAATGGATAGGAGTATGTAAAACGAGCGAAATTTTGACGTTGATTAGAGCTAGAAAGGATTAGAAATAGTGGAGGGCCATGTTAATACATGTCATGATATATACTGAGAATGATAATAATAGGACAAATATTTATTAGAGCTAAAAAGGAATGGACGTAGCACAGTCATATAAATGTAAAGGAGGTTGTAAAACATGCGAGATTTTGATGTTGATTAGAGCTAGAAAGGATTAGAAATAGTGGAGCGCCATGTTAATACATATCATAAAATATACGGAGAATGATAATAATAGGACAAATATTGATTAGAGTTAAAAGTACTGGACGTAGCACAGAGTCATATACATAGACAGGAGGATGTAAAACGAGCGAGATGTTGATGTTGATTAGAGCTAGAAAGGATTAGAAGCAGTGGAGGGCCATATTAATACATGTCATAATATATACTGAGAATGATAATAATAGGACAAATATTGATTAGAGTTAAAAAGCACTGGACGTAGCACAGAGTGATATAAATGAATAGGAGGATGTAAAAAGAGCGAGATGATGATGTTCATTAGAGCTAGAAAGGATTAGAAGTGGTGGAGGGCCATGTTAATACATGTCATAAAATATACTGCGAATGATAATAATAGGACAAATATTGATTAGAGCTAAAAAGGACTGGACGTAGCACAGAGTCATATAAATGTATAGGAGGATGTAAAACGAGCGAGATGTTGATGTTCATTAGAGCTAGAAAGGATTAGATGTAGTGGAGGGCCATGTTAATACATATCATAATATATACTGAGAATGATAATAATAGGACTAATACTGATTAGAGTTAAAAAGGACTGGACGTAGCACAGAGTCATAGAAATGGATAGGAGGATGTAAAACCAGCGAGATGTTTAAGTTCATTAGAGGTAGAAAGGGTTAGAAGTAGTGGAGGGCCATGTTAATACATGTCATAAAATATACTGAGAATGATAATAATAGGACAACTATTGATTAGAGTTAAAAAGGCCTGGACGTAGCACAGAGTGATATAAATGGATACGAGGATGTAAAACGAGCGAGATATTGATATTGATTAGAGCTAGAAAGGATTAGAACTAGTGGAGGTCCATGTTATCACATGTCATAAAATATACTGAGAATGATAAGAATAGGACAAATATTGATTAGATTTAAAAAGGAATGGACGTAGCACAAAGGCATATAAATGGATAGGAGGATGTAAAACGAGCGAGATGTTTATGTTCATTAGAGCTAGAAAGGATTAGAAGTAGTGGAGGGCCATGTTAATACATGTCATAATATATACTGAGAAAGATAATAATAGGACAAATATTGATTAGAGTTAAAAAGGACTGGACGTAGCACAGAGTGATATAAATGTATAGGAGGATGTAAAACGAGTGAGATGTTGATGTTCATTAGAGCTAGAAAGGATTAGAAGTAGTGGAGGGCCATGTTAATACATGTCATAATATATACTGGGAATGATAATAATAGGACAAATATTGATTAGAGCTAAAAAGGAATGGACGTAGTACAGAATCATATAAATGAATAGGAGGATGTAAAACGAGAGAGATGTTGATGTTGATTAGAGCTAGAAAGGATTAGAAGTAGTGGAGGGCCATGTGAATACATGTCATAATATATACTGAGAATGATAATAATAGGACAAATATTGATTAGAGTTAAAAAGGACTGGACGTAGCACAGAGTAATATAAATGTACAGGAGGATGTAAAACGAGCGAGATGTTGATGTTGATTAGAGCTAGAATGGATTAGAAGTAGTGGGGGACCATGTTAATACATGTCATAAAATATACTGAGAATGATAATAATAGGACACCTATTGATTAGAGTTAAAAAGGAATGCACGTAGCACAGAGTTATACAAATGTACAGGAGGATGTAAAACGAGCGAGATGTTGATGTTGATTAGAGCTAGAAAGGATTAGAAGCAGTGGAGGTCCATGTTAATACATGTCATAAAATATACTGAGAATGATAATAATAGGACAAATATTGATTAGAGTTAAAATGGACTGGACGTAGCACAGAGGCATATAAATTGATAGGAGGATGTAAAACGCCGAGATGTTTATGTTCATTAGAGCTAGAAAGGACTAGATGTAGTGGAGGGCCATGTTAATACATGTCATAATATATACTGAGAAAGATAATAATAGGCAAATATTGATTAGAGTTAAAAAGGACTGGACGTAGCACAGAGTCATATAAATGTATAGGAGGATGTAAAACGAGTGAGATGTTGATGTTCATTAGAGCTAGAAAGGATTAGAAGTAGTGGAGGGCCATGTTAATACATGTCATAATATATACTGAGAATGATAATAATAGGACAACTATTGATTAGAGTTAAAAAGGAATGGACGTAGCACAGTGTCATATAAATAGATAGGAGGATGTAAAACGAGCGAGATGTTGATGTTGATTAGAGCTAGAAAGGATTATAAGCAGTGGAGGGCCATGTTAATACATGTCATAATATATACTGAGAATGATAATAATAGGACAAATATTGATTAGAGTTAAAAGGACTGGACGTAGCACAGTATCATCTAAATCGATAGGAGGATGTAAAACGATCGAGATGTTGATGTTGAATAGAGCTAGAAAGGGTTAGAAATAGTGGAGGGCCATGTCAATACATTTCATAATATATACTGAGAATGATAATAATAGGACAAATATTGATTAGAGCTAATAAGGACTGGACGTAGCACAGAGTGATATAAATGGATAGGAGGATGTAAAACGAGCGAGATTTTGATGTTGATTAGAGCTAGAAAGGATTTGATGTAGTGGAGGGCCATGTTAATACATGTCATAATATATTCAGAGAATGATAATAATAGGATACATATTGATTAGCGATAAAAAGCACTGGACGTAGCACAGTGTCATATAAATGGATAGGAGGATGTAAAATGAGTGATATGTTGATGTTGATTAGAGCTAGAAAAGATTAGAAATAGTGGAGGGCCATGTTAATACATGTCATAATATATACTGAGAATGATAATAATAGGACAAATATGGATTAGGGCTAAAAAGGACTGGACGTAGCACAGAGTCATATAAATTGATAGGAGAATGTAAAACGAGCGAGATTTTTAAGTTGATTAGAGCTAGAAAGGATTAGAAGTAGTGGAGGTCAATTTTAATACAAGTCATAATATATACTGAGAATGATAATAATAGGACAAATATTGATTAGAGTTAAAAAGGACTGGACGTAGCACAGAATCATATAAATGGATAGGAGGATGTAAAACGAGCGAAATTTTGACGTTGATTAGAGCTAGAAAGGATTAGAAATATTGGAGGGCCATGTTAATACATGTCATAATATATACTGAGAATGATAATAATAGGACAAATATTGATTAGAGCTAAAAAGGAATGGACGTAGTACAGAGTCATATAAATGAATAGGAGGATGTAAAACGAGAGAGATGTTGATATTGATTAGAGCTAGAAAGGATTAGAAGTAGTGGAGGGCCATGTGAATACATGTCATAATATATACTGAGAATGATAATAATAGGACAAATATTGATTAGAGTTAAAAAGGACTGGACGTAGCACAGAGTAATATAAATGTACAGGAGGATGTAAAACGAGCGAGATGTTGATGTTGATTAGAGCTAGAATGGATTAGAAGTAGTGGGGGGCCATGTTAATACATGTCATAAAATATACTGAGAATGATAATAATAGGACACCTATTGATCAGAGTTAAAACGGAATGCACGTAGCACAGAGTGATACAAATGTATAGGAGGATGTAAAACGAGCGAGATGTTGATGTTGATTAGAGATAGAAAGGATTAGAAGCAGTGGAGGTCCATGTTAATACATGTCATAAAATATACTGAGAATGATAATAATAGGACAAATATTGATTAGAGTTAAAATGGACTGGACGTAGCACAGAGGCATATAAATTGATAGGAGGATGTAAAACGCCGAGATGTTTATGTTCATTAGAGCTAGAAAGGACTAGATGTAGTGGAGGGCCATGTTAATACATGTCATAATATATACTGAGAAAGATAATAATAGGACAAATATTGATTAGAGCTAAAAAGGACTGGACGTAGTACAGAGTCATATAAATGAATAGGAGGATGTAAAACGAGCGAGATGTTGATGTTGATAAGAGCTAGAAAGGATTAGAAGTAATGGAGGGCCATGTTAATACATGTCATAATATATACTGAGAATGATAATAATAGGACAAATATTGATTAGAGTTAAAAAGGAATGGACGTAGCACAGAGTCATATAAATGAATAGGAGGATGTAAAACGAGCGAGCTTTTGATGTTGATTAGAGCGAGAAAGGATTAGAAGTAGCGGAGGGCCATGTTAATACATGTCATAATATATCCTGAGAATGATAATAATAGGACAAATATTTATGAGAGCTAAAAAGGAATGGACGTAGCACAGAGGCATATAAATTGATAGGATGTTGTAAAACGAGCGAGATGTTTATGTTCATTAGAGCTAGAAAGGACTAGATGTAGTGGAGGGCCATGTTAATACATGTCATAATATATACTGAGAAAGATAATAATAGGACAAATATTGATTAGAGTTAAAAAGGACTGGACGTAGCACAGAGTGATATAAATGGATAGGAGGATGTAAAACGGGCGAGATTTTGATGTTGATTAGAGCTAGAAAGGATTTGATGTAGTGGAGGGCCATGTTAATACATGTCATAATATATTCTGAGAATGATAATAATAGGATAAATATTGATTAGAGATAAAAAGCACTGGACGTAGCACAGTGTCATATAAATGGATAGGAGGATGTAAAATGAGTGATATGTTGATTTTGATTAGAGCTAGAAAAGATTAGAAATAGTGGAGGGCCATGTTAATACATGTCATAATATATACTGAGAATGATAATAATAGGACAAATATGGATTAGGGCTAAAAAGGACTGGACGTAGCACAGAGTCATATAAATGAATAGGAGGATGTAAATCGAGCGAGCTTTTGATGTTGATTAGAGCGAGAAAGGATTAGAAGTAGCGGAGGGCCATGTTAATACATGTCATAATATATCCTGAGAATGATAATAATAGGATAAATATTGATTAGAGATAAAAAGCACTGGACGTAGCACAGTGTTATATAAATAAATAGGAGGATGTAAAACGAGTGAGATGTTGATTTTGATTAGAGCTAGAAAAGATTAGAAGTAGTGGAGGGCCATGTTATTACATGTCATAATATATACTGAGAATGATAATAATAGGACAAATATTGATTAGAGTTGAAAAGGACTGGACGTAGCACAGAGTCATATAAATTGATAGGAGAATGTAAAACGAGCGAGATTTTTATGTTGATTAGAGCTAGAAAGGATTAGAAGTAGTGGAGGTCAATGTTAATACAAGTCATAATGTATACTGAGAATGATAATAATAGGACAAATATTGATTAGAGTTAAAAAGGAATGGACGTAGCACAGAGGCATATAAATTGATAGGAGGTTGTAAAACGAGCGAGATGTTTATGTTCATTAGAGCTAGAAAGGACTAGATGTAGTGGAGGGCCATGTTAATACATGTCATAATATATACTGAGAAAGATAATAATAGGACAAATATTGATTAGAGTTAAAAAGGACTGGACGTAGCACAGAGTCATATAAATGGATAGGAGGATGTAAAACGAGTGAGATGTTGATGTTCATTAGAGCTAGAAAGGATTAGAAGTAGTAGAGGGCCATGGTAATACATGTCATAATATATACTGAGAATGATAATAATAGGACAAATATTGATTAGAGCTAAAAAGGACTGGGCGTAGCACAGGGTCATATAAATGTATAGGAGGATGTAAAACGAGCGAGATGTTGATGTTGATTGGAGCTAGAAAGGATTAGAAGTAGTGGAGGGCCATGTTAATGCATGTCATATTATATACTGAGAATGATAATAATAGGACAAATATTGATTAGAGTTAAAAAGGACTGGACGTAGCACAGAGTCATATAAATGGATAGGAGGATGTAAAACGAGTGAGATGTTGATGTTCATTAGAGCTAGAAAGGATTAGAAATAGTGGAGGGCCATGGTAATACATGTCATAATATATACTGAGAATGATAATAATAGGACAAATATTGATTAGAGCTAAAAAGGACTGGGCGTAGCACAGTGTCATATAAAGATATAGGAGGATGTAAAACGAGCGAGTTGTTGATGTTGATTGGAGTTAGAAAGGATTAGAAGTAGTGGAGGACCATGTTAATGCATGTCATAATATATACTGAGAATGATAATAATAGGACAAATATTGATTAGAGTTAAAAAGGACTGGACGTAGCACAGAGTAATATAAATGGACAGGAGGATGTAAAACGAGCGAGATGTTGATGTTGATTAGAGCTAGAAAGTTTAAAAGTAGTGGAGGGCCATGTTAATACATGTCATAAATGATACTGAGAATGATAATAATAGGACAAATATTGATTAGAGCTAATAAGGACTGGACGTAGCACAGAGTGATATAAATGAATAGGAGGATGTAAAACGAGCGAGATGTTGAGGTTGATTAGAGCTAGAAAGGATTAGAAGTAGTGGAGGTCCATGTTAATACATGTCATAAAATATACTGAGAATAATAATAATAGGACAAATATTGATTAGAGTTAAAAAGGACTGGGCGTAGCACAGAGGCATATAAATTGATAGGAGGATGTAAAACGAGTGAGATGTTTATGTTCATTAGAGCTAGAAAGGACTAGATGTAGTGGAGGGCCATGTTAATACATGTCATAATATATACTGAGAAAGATAATAATAGGACAAATATTGATTAGAGTTAAAAAGGACTGGACGTAGCACAGTGTCATATAAATGGATAGGAGGATGTAAAACAAGTGAGATGTTTATGTTCATTAGAGCTGGAAAGGATTAGATGTAGTGGAGGGCCATGTTAATACATGTCATAATATATACTGGGAATGATAATAATAGGACAAATATTGATTAGAGCTAAAAAGGACTGGACGTAGTACAGCGTCATATAAATGTATAGGAGGATGTAAAACGAGCGAGATGTTGATGTTGATTAGAGCTAGAAAGGATTAGAAGTAGTGGAGGTCAATGTTAATACAAGTCATAATATATACTGAGAATGATAATAATAGCACAAATATTGATTAGAATTAAAAAGGACTGGACGTAGCACAGAATCATATAAATGAATAGGAGTATGTAAAACGAGCGAAATTTTGACGTTGATTAGAGCTAGAAAGGATTAGAAATAGTGGAGGGCCATGTTAATACATGTCATGATATATACTGAGAATGATAATAATCGGACAAATATTTATTAGAGCTAAAAAGGTCTGGACGTAGCACAGAGTCATATAAATTGATAGGAGGATGTAAAACGAGCGAGATTTTTATGTTGATTAGAGCTAGAAAGGATTAGAAGTAGTGGAGGGCCATGTTAATACATGTCATAATATATACTGAGAATGATAATAACAGGATAAATATTGATTAGAGATAAAAAGCACTGGACGTAGCACAGTGTCATATAAATGGATAGGAGGATGTAAAATGAGTGAGATGTTGATGTTGATTAGAGCTAGAAAAGATCAGAAATAGTGGAGGGCCATGTTAATACATGTCATAATATATACTGAGAATGATAATAATAGGACAAATATGGATTAAGGCTAAAAAGGACTGGACGTAGCACAGTCATATAAATGGATAGGAGGATGTAAAACGAGAGAGATGTTGATGTTGATTAGAGCTAGAAAAGGTTAGAAATAGTGGAGGGCTATGTTAATACATGTCATAATATATACTGAGAATGATAATAATAGGACAAATATGGATTAAGGCTAAAAAGGACTGGACGTAGCACAGTCATATAAATGGATAGGAGGATGTAAAACGAGCGAGATTTTGATGTTGATTAGAGCTAGAAAGGATTTGATGTAGTGGAGGGCCATGTTAATACATGTCATAATATATACTGAGAATGATAATAATAGGACACATATTGATTAGAGTTAAAAAGGACTGGACGTAGCACAGAGTCATATAAATGGATAGGAGTATGTAAAACGAGCGAAATTTTGACGTTGATTAGAGCTAGAAAGGATTAGAAATAGTGGAGGGCCATGTTAATACATGTCATGATATATACTGAGAATGATAATAATAGGACAAATATTTATTAGAGCTAAAAAGGACTGGACGTTGCACAGAGTTATATAAATGTAAAGGAGGTTGTAAAACGTGCGAGATTTTGATTTTGATTAGAGCTAGAAAGGATTAGAAACAATGGAGGGCCATGTTAATACATGTCATAATATATACTGAGAATGATAATAATAGGACAAATATTGATTAGAGTTAAAAAGGACTGGACGTAGCACAGAGTCATATAAATGAATAAGAGGATGTAAAACGAGCGAGATTTTGATGTTGATTGGAGCTAGAAAGGATTAGAAGTAGTGGAGGTCCATGTTCATACATGTCATAATATATACTGAGAATGATAATAATAGGACAAATATTGATTAGATCTAATAAGGACTGTACGTAGCACAGTGTCATATAAATGGATAGGAGGATGTAAAACGAGCGAGATTTTGATGTTGATTAGAGCTAGAAAGGATTAGAAGTAGTGGAGGTCCATGTTAATACATGTCATAATATATACTGAGAATGATAATAATAGGAACAATATTGATTAGAGCTAAAAAGGTCTGTACGTAGCACAGTATCATATAAATGGATAGGAGGATGTAAAACGAGCGAGATGTTGATGTTGATTAGAGCTAGAATGGATTAGAAGTAGTGGAGGGCCATGTTAATACATGTCATAATATATCCTGAGAATGATAATAATAGGATAAATATTGATTAGAGATAAAAAGCACTGGACGTAGCACAGTGTCATATAAATGAATAGGAGGATGTAAAACGAGTGAGATGTTGATTTTGATTAGAGCTAGAAAAGATTAGAAGTAGTGGAGGGCCATGTTATTACATGTCATAATATATACTTAGAATGATAATAATAGGACAAATATTGATTAAGAGCTAAAAGGACTGGACGTAGCACAGAGTCATATAAATTGATAGGAGGATGTAAAACGAGCGAGATTTTTTATGTTGATTAGAGCTAGAAAGGATTAGATGTAGTGGAGGTCAATGTTAATACAAGTCATAATATATACTGAGAATGATAATAATAGGACAAATATTGATTAGAGTTAAAAGGACTGGACGTAGCACAGAGTCATATAAATGAATAGGAGTATGTAAAACGAGCAGAATTTTGACGTTGATTAGAGCTAGAAAGGATTAGAATGAGTGGAGGGCCATGTTAATACATGTCATAATATATACTTAGAATGATAATAATAGGACAAATATTGGTTAGAGCTAAAAGGACTGGACGTAGCACAGAGTCATATAAATTGATAGGAGGATGTAAAACGAGCGAGATTTTATGTTGATTAGAGCTAGAAAGGATTAGATGTAGTGGGGGTCAATGTTAATACAAGTCATAATATATACTGAGAATGATAATAATAGGACAAATATTGATTAGAGTTAAAAAGGACTGGACGTAGCTGAGAGTCATATAAATGAATAGGAGTATGTAAAACGAGCGAAATTTTGACGTTGATTAGAGCTAGAAAGGATTAGAAATAGTGGAGGGCCATGTTAATACATGTCTTAATATATACTTAGAATGATAATAATAGGACCAAATATTGATTAGAGCTAAAAAGGACTGGACGTAGCACAGAGTCATATAAATTGATAGGAGGATGTAAAACGAGCGAATTTTTTTATGTTGATTAGAGCTAAGAAAGGATTAGATGTAGTGGAGGTCAATGTTAATACAAGTCATAATATACTGAGAATGATAATAATAGGACAAATATTGATTAGAGTTAAAAAGGACTGGACGTGGCACAGAGTCATATGAATAGGAGTATGTAAAACGAGCGAAAATTTTGACGTTGATTAAAACTAGAAAGGATTAGAAATAGTGGAGGGCCATGTTAATACATGTCATAATATATACTTAGAATGACCAATAATAGGACAAATATTGATTAGGCTAAAAAGGACTGCGGATTGTGTAGCACAGAGTCATATAAATTGATAGGAGGATGTAAAACGAGCGAGATTTTTATGTTGATTAGAGCTAGAAAGGATTAGATGTAGTGGAGGTCAATGTTAATACAAGTCATAATATATACTGAGAATGATAATAATAGGACAAATGGATATGTGATTAGAGTTAAAAAGGACTGGACGTAGCACAGTATCATATAAATGGATAGGAGGATGTAAAACGAGCGAGATGTTGATGTTGATTAGAGCTAGAAAGGATTAGAAGTAGTGGAGGGCCATGTTAATACATGTCATAATATATCCTGAGAATGATAATAATAGGACAAATATTGATTAGAGATAAAAAGCACTGGACGTAGCACAGTGTCATATAAATGAATAGGAGGATGTAAAACGAGTGGGATGTTGATGTTGATTAGAGCTAGAAAAGATTTGAAATAGTGGAGGGCCATGTTAATACATGTCATAATATATACTTAGAATGATAATAATAGGACAAATATTGATTAGAGTTGAAAAGGACTGGACGTAGCACAGAGTCATATAAATGGATAGGAGTATGTAAAACGAGCGAAATTTTGACGTTGATTAGAGCTAGAAAGGATTAGAAATAGTGGAGGGCCATGTTAATACATGTCATGATATATACTGAGAATGATAATAATAGGACAAATATTGATTAGAGTTAAAAAGGACTGGACGTAGCACAGAGTCATATAAATTGATAGGGCTATGTAAAACGATCGAGATTTTGATGTTGATTAGAGCTAGAAAGGATTAGAAGTAGTGGAGGGCCATGTTAATAAATGTCATAATATACACTGAGAATGATAATAATAGGACAAATATTGATTAGAGTTAAAAAGGACTGGACGTAGCACAGAGTCATATAAATGGATAGGAGTATGTAAAACGAGCGAAATTTTGACGTTGATTAGAGCTAGATAGGATTAGAAATAGTGGAGGGCCATGTTAATACATGTCATGATATATACTGAGAATGATAATAATAGGACAAATATTTACTAGAGCTAAAAAGGACTGGACGTAGCACAGAGTCATATAAATTGATAGGAGGATGTAAAACGAGCGAGATTTTGATGTTGATTAGAGCTAGAAAGGATTAGAAGTAGTGGAGGGCCATGTTAATAAATGTCATAATATATACTGAGAATGATAATAATCAGACAAATATTGATTAGAGCTAAAAAGGACTGGACGTAGCACAGAGTCATATAAATGAATAGGAGGATGTAAAACGAGCGAGCTTTTGATGTTGATTAGAGCTAGAAAGGATTAGAAGTAGTGGAGGGCCATGTTAATACATGTCATAATATATACTGAGAATGATAATAATAGGACAAATATTGATTAGAGATAAAAAGGACTGGACGTAGCACAGAGTCATATATATGGATTGGAGGATGTAAAACAAGCTAGATTTTGTTGTTGATTAGAGCTAGAAAGGATTAGAAGTAGTGGAGGGCCATGTTAATAAATGTCATAATATATACTGAGAATGATAATAATCAGACAAATATTGATTAGAGCTAAAAAGGACTGGACGTAGTACAGAGTCATATAAATGAATAGGAGGATGTAAAACGAGCGAGATGTTGATGTTAATTAGAGCTAGAAAGGATTAGAAGTAGTGGAGGGCCATGTCAGTACATGTCATAATATATACTGAGAATGATAATAATAGGACAAATATTGATTAGAGTTAAAAAGGACTGGACGTAGCACAGAGTCATATAAATGTATAGGAGGATGTAAAACGAGCGAGATGTTTATGTTGATTAGAGCTAGAAAGGATTAGAAGTAGTGGAGGGCCATGTTAATACACGTCATAATATATACTGAGAATGATAATAATAGGACAAATATTGATTAGTGATAAAAAGGACTGGACGTAGCACAGAGTCATATAAATGGATAGGAGGATGTAAAACGAGCGAAATGTTTATGTTGATTAGAGCTAGAAAGGATTAGAAGTAGTGGAGGGCCATGTTAAAACACGTCATAATATATACTGAGAATGATAATAATAGGACAAATATTGATTAGAGATAAAAAGGACTGGACGTAGCACAGAGTCATATATATGGATTGGAGGATGTAAAACAAGCTCGATTTTGATGTTGATTAGAGCTAGAAAGGATTAGAAGTTGTGGAGAGCCATGTAAATGGATGGCAGAATATAAAATGATAGTCATGGGGTAAATATTAATTCGACTTAGAAAAGAGAGGAAGTTGTAGAGAATCATCTACAAGGATGGCAGAATATAAACTGAGTGGGTTACTAATTGAACAAATATTGATTCGACAAGAAAGGACAGGAAGTTGGGGAGAGCCATGTTTTGTGGATGGCATTACAGTCTGATAGGATAGTAATGGGACAAATTTTGATTTGAGCTAGAAGGGATTGGAAGTTGTGAAGAGCCGTGTAAATGAATGACAGAATATAAACTAAGGAAGATAGTAATGGAACAAATATTGATTAGAGTTTGAAAGGAAGTTGTGGAGTGCCATGTAAATGGCTCGTAAAACAGGGACTTTGAGGGATAGTAAGAGGACAAATATTGCTTAGTGCTAGAAAGTATTGGAAGTTGTGGAGAACCATGCAAATGAATGATAGAACAGAGAGTGGTTGGGATATTATGAGGACAAATGTTACTTAGCGCTAGAAAGTATCGGAAGTTGTGGAGGGCTATACAAATCGGTAGCAGAACAAGTACTAAGATGGACGGTGAGATTCAAATAATGCTAAAGTATAGGAAGTTGTGGAGAACCGTCATAATGCATGGCGGAACAGGGTGTGAGTAACTTAGTAGAATGACAGAGCCAGAATGGATAGTTAGTCGTGGAGAATCATGATTCGCCCAAGTCCTGAAAAGACACGTCACAATGAGGAATGAAAAGCATACATTTTTGTATTTCTTGATCTAAACTTATTTATAAATGGAACTTTGTCTCGGTGTGCGTATGTGTGTGTGTGTGTGTGTGTGTGTGTGTGTGTGTGTGTCCGTTACCTATAGACTCCGAAACGGCTGCACCGACTTTCTTGAAAATTTACACAGTTATACTACAAGCGTTTGCGAGTGGTCTTAGCTAGGTTTTGTGTCGAGGTACCCCTGATAAATATCGAAAATCGATAATCGAAAAAATCGGGTTATAGAAGGAGTGGTCCGATTTTAATCAAATTTGATACACTCATAGACAAAGACATAAGAAACGATATTCAGAAGTTTCAAGGTTGCAGTTCTTACAATAGTGCAAAAAATCGATAATATATATATATATATATATATATATATATATATATAAAAGGCAAGATGTTTGTATGTGTGTGCCTGTTTATATGTCTGTATTTTTTCATCCCCTTTATTTTAGTTTTTGCTTCTGGTTTGGCTCTGAATACGTATAATTGTAGTTCTTAGTCTCAGCCAT
The DNA here is from genome assembly GCA_037127315.1 of Ascarosepion bandense. Classification (NCBI taxonomy): domain Eukaryota; kingdom Metazoa; phylum Mollusca; class Cephalopoda; order Sepiida; family Sepiidae; genus Ascarosepion; species Ascarosepion bandense. The sequence goes on along the minus strand of JBBBDQ010001697.1, from coordinate 3,695,382 downwards.
GATACTATTTACTCAGAGGACTTATTTAGCCTTCAAAATTCAGTTTACGACGAAAAAAACCTATTTGATATCGATACCAGGAAATCAAAATTTGACTTGCATCCATTCATTTTTCTTTCAGTCTACGGTTTCGCTTTAACTGGAAATAACTACTGCTTTTTTTAGTCTTTCGTACCAACGTCCAAAGTGTCTGAGCTCCAGGACCATGGATTAGTTTTAAAGCTTTCATTACACCCGAGCAACGCCGGGCTATAATGCTAGTTTAAAATAGAATGATCTATTATGACATGTCACTAATTTGTATTTTCAATATTCAGAAGTTTCAAGGTTGCAGTTCTTACAATAGTGCAGAAAATCGATGATATATATATAAAAGCTTTCATTACACCAGAGCAACGCCGGGCTATACTGCTAGTTTATAATAACAAAATAATGGCGTGCATGCATCAAACAATTAATCAAAATTTCAGCTTCGTTTGACATTTGGAGATGTCCTTCCGTTTCCTTTGGTCAGTAGCGGGTAAACTGATGTCACTCCGGACATTGTTTATTCGTCTGAGGTCTTCTCGGGTGGTTCCTTGTCCGTTGGTTTTCTGATTACCACGCTTCCTATCTCTATGAGGAATCCACCATAGAATTTGGAATGCAAGCCGCGTCGGTGTGAACCTTACCGTACGGCCAAGCCATTTCACCCGCCTTTCGGAGATTTCTTTTGAGATTTGTTTGGCGCTTAGCCTTTAAATTGGCGATAAAATAGCTCCACCTCATTCTTACTAACTTCCCTTAAGCATTTATATCGAAAACGCCCGGCTTCTTTATCTTGCTAGGTGTCAGTTGTTATATTTCAGAAAATTCCCTTGCGGGTATCCGTTTGTGATATTTCAAGAGCCACTCAAGGTAGTGAGTTTCTGAGCAATATTGTCCGTGAGTGGGGAATTAAGAAAGTATTATGATAGCGAGCGAGGTAGATATCAGCGGGGATGCAATTTAAAGAGAGTGATATTGTAGTTTTTAGAGAAGCATTCTCTTGGGAGTTTGTTCTATAAAGCAACGATTTAAAAACAAGACAGGCAACTAGGTCCCACCCATTTACAGTTAGATCAACCAAATGCAGCCGACAATTCTATTTCATCAGTTTCTTTTTCTTTTCTTGCACTTTGAGTAGATAGATCTATCTATCGCCCGGTTCACACTCCACCCACGTCTATTGAACAGGTTAAGAGGCTCATCCCTTGTTCCCTGTTTAGGATGTGGTTTCCGACTTTCTCTTTTCCAATCCTTTCACTTTTCTTTTTTCTTATTTTTTCTTTTTCTTTTTATTTTCAATTGGAGTAGATAGACTAAACTATCGCCCGATTTACACTCCACCCACGTTTATTGAACAGATTAAGAGGCTCATCCCTTGTTCCCTGTTTAGGATGTGGTTTCCGGCTTTCTCTTTTCCAATCTTCTCACTTTGTTTTTTTTTCAATTGGAGTAGATAGATCTATCTATCGTCCGGTTCACACTCCACCCACATCTATTGAACAGATTAAGAGGCTCATCCCTTGTTCCCTGTTTAGGATGTGGTTTCCGGCTTTCTCTTTTCCAATTTTCTCACTTTGTTTTTTTTTCAATTGGAGTAGATAGATCTATCTATCGTCCGGTTCACACTCCACCCACGTCTATTGAACAGATTAAGAGGCTCATCCCTTGTTCCCTGTTTAGGATGTGGTTCCGGCGTTCTCTTTTCCAATCTTTTCACTATTACGTAGCCCCCTGCATATCAGTAGCGTTACCGCCTTACTCGGGGTGATATGATTAAAAAAAAAAAAAAACTTCCTGCCCGTAGAACTCCCTTCCATATACTTACTCCTTATACTCCTTACTTTCCTGACAGCTACAACCTCCAGAAACTTAAATGCAATGTCAATTCCCATCTCTTATCCACTTGACTCCAGTTTTTTCTACATCACGCCGTGTATCTTGTTCTTTTCCTTTCTCTCTACCTTTGCAACTGTCTTCACGCCTGTGTTCACATTCTTCTCTTACTCTTTCTCTGACACCCCCTGTAACTCTTTCGCCTTTCTCTTCACTCTCCTCCTGCCTAAAACTTTAACTCTGTCATGTACACCTCTGCGCATCAGTGGCGGTACCGCCTTGCTTGGGGTGAAATGATTAAACAAAATGATGTTCTTTCACACTCGGTAACCACTTGCGTCTTTGTAGATTTATTAAAAATAAACATCTTTGCTGCCTCTCGTATCTTCTTCATGTGCGAGAAAATTAGCCAATATTCGCTGCCATGTAGGATGATTGATATGGCATCCGAAGGCGAATTGGCATGGCGACGGACGCGTTCCAGAAGCTGAGTAAAGTATTAAGACACAGGAAACTTTCACTAGAAACAAAGAAGAAAGTAATGGATTGCTATGTGATGTCACTTATGCAATATGGCAGTGAATGTTGGACAATATAAAAAAAGATGAAGAAAAAACTTGAACCAATTGAAATGTTGTTCTACAGAAGGATGCTGCGGATGCCATAGATCGAGCATGTGGGCAATGTTGAGGTGTTGAAAAGAATGGCAACGAAAAGTAAATTAATATTGAGCTTCAGGAAGAAACAGCTACAGTTCCTTGGACATGCAATGAGGAAGAAAGGCTTAGAGAAACTGATAGTGACAGGCCAGATAGAGGGAAAAGTGACGGGGAAAATATTTGAAAGGGCATGAGAAGCTGGATGACAGACAGGGGCTTTCGAAATGCTACAGGAGAAAGCGTGATAAGAGCCACCAGGGATAGGAAAATGTGGAAGGCCATGATCGCCTATGTCCTGAAAGGACAAAGCACAAAGAATAACAAGAACAAGAAGAAGAAAAGAAGGAGAAAAAGAAGAAGAAAAGAAGTAGATGAAGAAGAAGAAGAAAAGGAAGAAGAAAAAGAAGAAGAAAAGAAGAAGATGAAGAAAAAGAAAAGGAAGAAAAAGAAGAAAAAAGAAGAAGAAGAAGAAAAGAAGAAAAAGAAAAGAAGATAAAGAATAAAAGGAAGATGAAAAGAAAAGGAAGAAAACAAGAAGAAAACAAGAAGAAGAAAAAAGAAGAAAACAAGAAGAAAAAGATGAAGAAGAAGATGAAGAAGAAGAAAAGGAAAAAGAAGAAGAAAAGAAGAAGAAGAGGAGAAGAAGAGAAGAAGAAGATGTAGAAGTAGTAAAGGAAGAAGAAAAAAAGAAGAATAGAAGAAGAAGAAAAAGAAGAAGAAAAGAAGATGAAGAAGAAAAGGAAGAAGAAAAAGAAGAAGAAAAGAAGAAAAAAGAAGACAAAGAAGAAAAGGAAGATGAAAAGAAAAAGAAGAAAAAAGAAGAAAACAAGAAGAAGAAGAAAAAGAAGACAAAAAGAAAAAGATGAAGAAGAAGATGAAGAAGAAGAAGAAAAGGAAAAAGAAAAAGAAGATAAAAGAAAGAAGAAGAAAAGAAGAAGAAGAGAAGAAGAAGTTGAAGAAGTAGTAAAGGAAGAAGAAAAAGAATAGAAGAAGAAGAAGAAAAGAAGATGAAGAAGAAGAAACATTCAATACGGTGACGCGGGAAATATGGAATTACTTTTTAAGAATTTAGGACCGGATTTCTGACTGAAATGTTTAAACGGATATGTGATGCTCAATACGTAGTAGTAGTAGTAGTAGTAGTAGTAGTGGTAGTAGTAGTAGTGGTAGTAGTAGTAGTAGTGGTAGTAGTAGTAGTAGTTAACATATAAGATTATTAACAGAAATATCCCTATGTTAGTTGTAGTAGTAAACTCAGAAACGTACTTCCAAATACTTTCATAGATAGGTAGATAGATAGAAATGAACAGACCTAGACAGACAGATAGATAGATAGATAGATAGATAGATAGATAGATAGATAGATAGAAAGAAATTAGTTACCAACAACCGACAGATAAGTAGAAAGAAAGAAAGAAAGAAAGAAAGAAATTAGATACCAACAACTGATAGATAGATAAAGAAAGAAAGAAAGAAAGAAAGAAATTAGATACCAACAACTGATAGATAGATAGATAGATAGATAGATAGATAGATAGATAGAAATTAGTTACCAACAACCGACAGATAAGTAGAAAGAAAGAAAGAAAGAAAGAAATTAGATACCAACAACTGATAGATAGATAGATAGATAGATAGATAGATAGATAGATAGATAGAAATAGTTACCTTACCAACCAACCGACAGATAAGTAGAAAGAAAGAAAGAAAGAAAGAAAGAAATTAGATACCAACAACTGATAGATAGATAGAAAGAAATTAGTTACCAACAACCGACAGATAAGTAGAAAGAAAGAAAGAAAGAAAGAAAGAAAGAAATTAGATACCAACAACTGATAGATAGATAGATAGATAGATAGATAGAAATTAGTTACCAACAACCGACAGATAAGTAGAAAGAAAGAAAGAAAGAAAGAAAGAAATTAGATACCAACAACTGATAGATAGATAGATAGATAGATAGATAGATAGATAGATAGATAGAAAGAAATTAGTTACCAACAACCGACAGATAAGTAGAAAGAAAGAAAGAAAGAAAGAAATTAGATACCAACAATTGATAGATAGATAGATAGATAGATAGATAGATAGATAGATAGATAGATAGAAATAGAAATTGGTTACCAACAACCGACAGATAAGTAGAAAGAAAGAAAGAAAGAAAGAAAGAAAGAAAGAAATTAGATACCAACAACTGATAGATAGATAGATAGATAGATAGATAGATAGATAGATAGATAGATAGACTAAAGTAGTATTAACATTGGTAACATTTGTGCTTTTAAACGGAACAGTTAATGGTATTTTTATATGGATCACATCTCTGTCAGAGAGAGGGGACTCTTTATAAGACGTTAGATTTTAGACTCTTGAGGCATAGACATAAAAAATGACATTACGTTCGATATATTTAGGGATTTCAAATCGGTTGCCCTTGGCAAATTCGTCGCCTCGCATCGGAAAACATAATTCCCTGCGTCGAAATTCTCAGCCCTGAATGAAAAGTTTTCCGCATCCAATCTCAGGTTCACTGGATTGAACACGTAATCCGACCAACTCTGAACCTAATTCCTAGACTTTCTTTACTTTTTCTTCTTTTTCTTCTTGGTAAGCTCGCAAAACGGCATTATGCAGTGGCTAACTCGAAGCAAGAATTTCGTGATCCTATGCGAAATTCCTCCTCGCTGACCGATGTCGTTCTTGCTTTGGTGTTAACTTTTGGTAACAACCGATTTCTATGAGGGTTCGTTGGAAAATCTCACCTTAGAATCGATTAAAGAAAAACAAAAAAATGGAGAAAAAGGTAAAAAAAGTAAAAAGAAAAATTCCTCACTATTATCCAGTTCCTGGTTCTGCTACGTCATTGCTGTTCTTGTCTCTAGATTCGACAGACCTGAATAGTATTTCAACCATATACGCAGTGATAAAATAAAAGTAAACAAAAATAAAAACAACCGTAAAAATATCCCTAAAGCAACGAGCGATGTAAACACAGAAAATGATACTCCTTTCGTCTTTTATATACCATGTCCCTTCAGGACGTAGATGATCATGGCCCTCCACATCTTCCGGTCTCTTGTAGTTCTTAATTTATTTCATTTTAATATATTTCATCTTTCAAATAAGATTGTTAGTTGTCAACAAATTGAAGTGTACGTCCAAACTGTACACTTACGCTGCGTGACGACTGTCTCACGACTGTCTCTTGTCTGCGTCAGAGCTGCATCCCCTGAAGTCACGCAGTATTTATTGATGGAGGAAGAGTTCATTCCTATAGATAGGGTACCATAACAGAGATGCTAGGTTAGGACTGATGATATTACATATTAAAAATTATCTCGAGATATCGAGCAAGAGCACTATACTAGATATGGCAACACTATTCAATTCGCGGACGATGGTCGATTTATAAACCTGTAAGATAAATTCTGGTGAAAACAGTTGTCTAGAACCACACATTAAACCAAAATTCCTGGCAGCCATTCTAGCAATTTATTCAGTATTATCATTTAGTAAATTATTTCTATCGCAAATACAAATCAAGTTATAAATTTTTTAAAGTGTACACGAACTTTATGGAAAACCTTTTTTGAAATCGAATTTAAATTTCAAAACTATTGTAAATAATGAATTTTCTAATTTTTCTCCCTTTTAATGTCCAATTTTCTGCAGACATTTTCAAACTTTTAACAGTTATTTTAAAAAAATTAAGTTATCATGTGCTCTTTGAATATGTCAGTGATTACATCCGACCTCGCTTCAAAGAATAGATCGGTGGTCATTAAAAGCTACTTAGCGATGTGTATACTTAGAGAAAATACGTTTGAATATATCCGTTTTTTCTCTTTTTATTTTCATTGTTAATTTGTCTCGGTAACTTATCAAAGCAGGCTTTTCTTTTACAAACTTTTGTGATAACAAAGGGTTCCAAGGGGCTTCTTTCTTATCGTATTTTGCCGGCTTTGCCTTCATAGTTTAGAAAAATGTTATGCTGTCGTCTTTTTCCAATCCCCAAATACAAAGACGAGATATCAGCGTCCGTTCGTCGTATGAACAACAACAAATTGCGTAAGCAAATCAAGAGAGTTATAGCATGTCATTACAGAATAATAATTAAAAAAAACTGCTTTTTACTTCCTACAGGTAAATATTTCTTAGGCTGAGTTTATATCAATCTTAATAATGGGTCAACCAGTGATGGAATTATGATCAACAAGTGGCTGACAAGCTAATTTTCTGTCATGTAGAAAAAAAAAAAACAAAAAAAAAACAAAAACGAATGATTCCAAAATATCAACTACAGGTCGGTGATATTAAAATAAAACAGGTGCAGAAATTGAAATACCTGGGAAGCGTTCTAATACAGAACAGAAAATGCGATACGAAGATCCAAAGGCGTATTGACGTGTTAAGAGACAGGGAAATTTTTCTGGAAATATATGTATATTCTAATTTTGCAAGATTTTGAAAACCGAGAATTAACTTTTATTTACAAAAATTGTGTGTATCGGTCAAAAATGGCGGCAAAATTAAAAAATTGAAACAAAATATTTTGAACTTTTATATTCCATTCAATATAATTTCTGTTTAAAATAAACCAGAGAGTATTTTGCTTACTAGAAATATAAATCTTAATCATTTATCTTTCAATTAAAACTAAAATAAAAGATTCAAGAAAATATTTTAATTTTTAAAAATTCAGTTTAAAAGTATCTATGCTGTTTTTTTCCGCAATTTAGTACCTCCACGAAATCGCGAAAAAAAAAACTGCATATCGCCTTAAGACACCATTCATGGGAGAAACTGAGTTCGCGTAATAACTCGTTTACAAATGAAAAATATTCAAGAATTCTACAATATAATTGTACTGAACACCTTTTAACACAAATTGTTACTGGTCTAATTTTATTATGACGAAAAACTAAGTAATTAAATAATATATAGATATCTGTCTGCAGATGACTATTTATGCTCTCACACCCTGATTGAGCACTCTGGACGAATGGTAGACTTTGAAAAAACAGTAGTTACTCTAGCACCTACGCATCGCTCATTCAGTAATGAATTAGAGCACTCTAGCTACTGGCGTATGATACATGATATGCTAAAAACGTCTGCCTCCTTCTACCGATCGCCCATAGCTCAGAGGTAGAATTGCTGACGGACGCCAATTCGGTCGGGTTTCAATCCTGGGTAAAAAGCAATCAGATATCTAATTGTACTGATGAGCAGTGATACAGCGAAACAGATCTGTCTGCGGACGACTATATATATATATATTATAGACTATAGTCTAGACCATGTACAAATTATCATCTACTACAAAAGTGTACATTTTGTTTCGACATTTTGTTTCGACATTGTTCTTTCGATGTCGAAACAAAATGTACACTTTTGTAGTAGATGATAATTTGTACATGTTCTAAACTATAATTTATAATAAATATTCATAGCCCTATTTTATATTGAGCACTGTTTTAAATTAATGTTTTGAACGTTGTTAATATTTTCTTCGTTTTTTTATTCACTTGGATATACATATATATATATATATATATATAGTTTTTGGTCCTAATAGGGTTAGACCAGTACACATTTGCATTAAAAAGTGTTCTATACAATTATATTGTAGAACTTTTGAATATTTTTCATTTTTAAAGGAGTTATTTTTCTACCTTAGTTTCCACTATGAATGGTTTCTTCAGGCGACTTTTAATAACATTATTAAAAATCGCCTGAATGCATCACTCATTGTAGAAACTACGGTAGCGCGAAATAACTCCTTCGAAAATGATATATATATATATATATATATATATATATATAAATTTGAAATGACAATATATTTCATATATTTGGAACAACAAATACTAAAAATGGGAAAACGTTTTGTTGTGACGATATCGTCTTTTAGTACCTCATCAGACGAAATTTGTTACATTGGTTCGACTACGCATGCGCATGAACGAAGATGGCAGGAATTCTTTGTTTATCAAAGATTTTGATTCACTTTAGATTCTTTTCTTTTCATGGGTTTTGTCATTAGATATCCCAGACTGTGACAATACAAGATCTGCCAGGAATGGTGAAATATTGGAAGACCCTGGGATCAAATTTACTGTAGATGACCTTGCACCCAAGACACTCTTGAAAAATTTTAATCGGAGTGAATTGTTTTCCCCTTTGATCAGCGCAACATTTTTTTATGACACATTTGTGGTAGGTCTCGTTATGGTGGACAACTAAGGCATTTGATGTATTGTTTTGTAAAATGTCCCTTTTGAAGTTTCTTCTTTGCATTTTCTGCGATAGTTCTTACGGCTGATGGACTAAATTCCTCCGTCAATGTTTAGCTGATTTTTTAAACTTTTTTTTTTTTACTATTGACTAAGGTTTTTGTCGTTTTAGATGTGGTAGAAACTAAGTGTATGTTGAGTTTAGATAAATTCTTTTCAATTTGTTCGTCGGACAATATATTTTTTGATTCACCGGGTTTGTCAGGAAGGGACCGTTTTTCTATGTTTTAATATATTATGTATTATATATAATTATATTTACTATTTCTTAGCATCAGTTTCGGGTGCAAAAATTACTATGACTGGTCACGTTTTCAGAATCAGACGACTATATAGCATTTAAACAAATAGTAATCTGAGACCATTTTTGTCTGAAATATGATGAATTCTCCTACTCTAGTTAGATGCATGTCATATCATGCCATAGACACACGTCTCTCTCTCTCAAAACTTTTGTAAATCATAGAACTATAAAACTCAGGACAAATATTCTTAATGACAAAAAGCATCCACAATAAGAAATACCTCTAAGGTTCATACAACCACGGATGAAAACGTCATAATTCATTTGAATTTAAACAATGCGCGTTGATAAATTCCCTGCCACGTGAATGTTCAAATAAAACACCGTTACAAGAGCGTTCTTAAAAAGAAAAACGGTAAAAGGTAAAATCAGTTATTAAAAATCGTCTGAAGACACCACTCATGGTAGAAACCTGGGTAGCGAAATAACTCGTTTAAAAATGGCGTATATATATATATATATATATTTTAAATCAGATACTTTAATCCAAGTGAAAAAAGCAGGAAGGTAAATTAAAAAAAACGATCCTAATTAATATTAAAACTTTTATTTTAATATTAAAAAATGATACAGGAAGAGAGTTCCATGTAATAAAATATTACAGAGCAAATATAAATTAAAAAAGGATTAATTCAATGATGTTGAATGACCATTTCGATGTAAAAATCCCCACGTTTATTTGTTTTTATTTTGTTTTATCTTTTGCTTTCTTTTTCTTTTTTATTTTCTTTTTTAATCTCTTTGCAAATCTATTTAAAAAGGAAAATTAGACTGATTTTTCTCCAGTTTCTGAAAGGATTTTTCGGTTGCTGAGGTGATGTGTTATCCCCCGTGGGGATTTTTACATCGAAATGGTCATTCAACATCATTGAATTAATCCTTTTTTTATTAATATATATATATATATATATATATATATATATATATATATATATATATAAATTATTACATTAGAACATGTACAACTACAAACTACTACAAAATTGTACATTCACTTTCTTGCCACTTTCTATTTCTTGAGAAAATCTAATTCACTTTCTATTTCCTCTGTATCCCCATTCTTCTCCTTTCCTTGATTTCTCATCTTATTTTCTGATATTTTCTTCCCTCTTTCTTTCCTCTTTTTAAATCTAATTTTACTTTGTACGACAAAGAAAAATTACAAAAATAAAGGTAAGTGTTGTTTTTAAAAGAAATTGTTTTTTATAAATAAAAACGTTTATTACCATCATTGTTAACTACCTGATGACACATTTTTCTTTCAATGTCGAAACAAAACATACAATTTTGTAGTAGTTTGTAGTTTGTACATGTTCTAACGTAATCATTAAAGACAAATATTCATTGCTTTATTTTTTATACTGAGCACTGTTTCAAATTAATGTTTTGAACGTTGCAAATATATTCTTCGTTCTTATTCATTTGAATATTAAGTATATATATATATATATATATATATATATATATATATATATATATATATTGTGTGTATTTAGGCAGCATTTTTTCATTAATGCATGTTTCATTAAATAATATAGACAAGTTTTGTCTATTTTATGTAATTTTTTTTCATATTCTCTAATAAGTTTAATAGTCTTATCATTAAATGAAGAAAAAAAATTTAAATGCTGATACATAATTTCTTTTAATAATAAAATCTAAGCTTTCGGCTTACATCAGCCATTTTCAAAGATGTCAAATTACATGATATATTATAAACACAGACAAACGATAATGATAAACTGTTTTTGTTTACATGGAATATTTCAAAGCAACAACTAACTCGTGCATTTAAGACGCTGTAAGCGAATGTCGCATCACAGATCGTGACTAAGCGAGAGTGAAAACAAGTAATAATATGTATGGGAAGCCATTGAAATAAACCAGTGGCTTATATGATTAATTATAGGCATTTAAGGATATTTGTGAATATTTCATAGTTTATCTTGTTCAGGTTAGGCTTCCATTGTTTTATGTATATAGCTTCGAGAATTTTTGTTTTTGTCTATTGTTTTCATGTTTAATTATAGTTGTGTTTCCAACTGTTGGGACTCTCGCGCCTATTCGGCTATAATGGACTATTTCATTACTATGTAAAGTAATGGTGGCATCTACGTAGGAGAGTGTGCCGAGCAGACGATCGACAAGTCAGTCGTAGACTTCCGGTGACGACCCGGAAGTACCCATTGCTCATACTACGTCTTACGACGGTTGAGACGATTAACCTTTATTCTTGTATTGGATACTAATAACCTTTGTAAATACTATTTTCACGGAATACAACAATTAACCTTATTCCTGTTGTTGAGTTATTTATTCTTACTCACGACATAACACCAACTAAGGATTTATGGAATTGTGTATGTGGCCAGGCATGTTGTTTTAAAGAATTAAAACTGTTAGAATATATACTTAAACATGAAAACCATAAACAAAAACTAAAAAGTCTCGAAGCTATATACATAAAACATTTCTATATTGAGCACTCTTTTAAATTAATGTTTTCAACGTTGTTAATACTTTCTTCGTTCTTTATTCACTTGTATATATATATATATATATATATATATATATGTATGTATAGTTAAATAAAGTAGAGACAAGAGGAAAACTGTATTTTAAATCGCCTACGCGTTTCGTCCTTTGATGGACTTTATCAAGGCAAAAAGACGAAATGAGCTTTATTCTAAATTACGTATCTATACTTTGCACTACACATGAAGGAATTCTAAAACAGACTAACATACATAATAAAAAGTTTTCAAAGAAAACGGTTGAATTCCCTTCATTTTAATATCTCGTGACTTTGCACTACACATGAAGGAATTCTAAAAACTAAAATATGCCGTTAATTTTTTGAAATGATTTGTGAGCCTCTTTGTGGTTGCCAACACTGTTTGTTTATAGATACGTAATTTAGAACAAAGCTCATTTCGTCTTTTTGCCTTGATAAAGTCCATCACAGGACGAAACGCGTGGGCGATTTAAAATACAGTTTTCCTCTTGTCATTATTTTATTTAACCATCCTGTCCTTAATCTTAGATCATAACTGAGTATATTTTTACACACACACACACACACACACACACACACACACACACACACACACACACACACACACACACATATATATATATATATATATATATATATATATATATATATATATGATAATAATAACTACTTAGACTCTGTAAGAATGCACTCCGTAAATTTATGCCAGTATAAACTCTCGAAAAAACCATTAACAAACAGAACCTAAATCCGTTACAATCCGGCGTACTAAGTCGTCGGATAAATGGGGAGAAAAAAAAAGAAACCAGCGGAACAAGAACAAAACATTCAAGATTCCGCAGTAAAGAAAAAAAAAACCCAAACGGAACCAAACACAAGAAAAAGTGCTCAATACGAAAGTACTAAAATACAATAGTAGAGCAAAAACACACGAAAATCTAAAGTGAGCCAAAACCTACCGCGGTTTCACACTACGTATCGTCAGGGAAAAGGCACTTTTTCCTGACGATCCGTAGTGTGAAACCGCGGTAGGTTTTGGCTCACTTTAGATTTTCGTGTATATATATATATCTATATCTATATATATATATATATAAGTTGAATATATGGATCAGCATCCGACAAGATGACAGAACAAAGAAAAAAGAACAACATAAAAAACGTATTTCAATTTAAAATATTTCACTTTTATTAATTCTTCTTCAGAAACCGAGAGAAAAAAGCAACAAAGAGACATTACATTGGTAAGTTGTGATTTGAGGTTAATTCTTATTGGTCAGATATGTGTCACGTGTATTAAAGGAATTTGGTCAGATGTTTGTCACGCGTATTAAAGCAATAGAAATTAAAGCAATATATAGTTGTTTTTTTTTAATGTATGTGCATAGAGTACTTTAAATGGTAAAATGTATAATAAGATGCGTGTGTATGTTTGCATAGTATGGATTGGGACGTTATTTAATAAATGTATATGCGTATTAATACACGCGTCAAGTGCATGAAAGCAATGGGCAGTTTTTAAATATGTGTACGAAATATTTTGAACGGTAAAGAGTGTGAAATTTGAAGAACATGGTACAAGGAGTGGCGAAGAAGGTTAAGACTAAAATGACAGTAAAATAGAGGATCTAGTTGCCAGTATAATAGCGCGTGTAAATTCATGTAGTCGGGACACAAGAGAAAGAGGATCGTCACAGCAGAAGCTATGAAAATATTTGTAGAAAAAGACAGAGGGAAGCCACATCCCATTGGTGAGAAAGTGACTGCATTCGAGCTACCAAATCGGGATCGCTTTTAATGTTCGATACTCATTGAGAGATTATCCATAAACTATAGATGTTAATGTTTGCCTCTCATTGGGGGATACTGTATTAAATTTGTCTGTTATGTTCGATTCTCGATCTGTTTTATAATTGTTTAACCTAAAGGTAGTACTGACACTGGTGGGCAGGGGGTAACAAGCTGAGGAAATATGAAGAACATGGTACAGGGTGTGTCAAAGAAAGGTTACGAGTAATGATGGAAATTATGAAGATAGAAGATGGCAACTACGGATTTTAATGTTTGCCTCTCCTTCGGGAGATATTTTATAAAAATTGTCTGGTATTTTCGATTTTCGCACGAGAATATTTAACAAATATGTCTTTTAACTTTCGTTATTTACTAATTGGTATTGTATTAAAATGGCTGTTAATGTTTTCCTCTCATGTGGCTATATCTGTCAAATATATCTTCGAATGTTGTTTCATCACAGAAAAACATTGTATTAAATATGGCATATAGTATTTGAAACACATTATTGTGGAAAATGGTTTTAATGTTTGCATCGAATTATTCTATATGGTAAAAAACTTTATAAGATTGGAGGCCTAACTTATCAAGAAGAAAAATGAATTTCGTTGATTTTTAAAACAAGTTTCATTATTCTGTCCGGAGCAAAAATTGTTTAGAGGATTGGGGACCTTACTTATCAACTAACCGTCGTAATTTTGAAGAGAAATAAATTTCATTGATTTTAATACAATTTCATTATTCTATCTGATGCAAAAATTATTTATAGGATTGGCGGCCAAAAATTGATAAGTAAATCAATTAACCCTCATAATTTTGAAGAGAAATAAATTTCGTTGATATTAATACATCTTTAATTATTCTATCTGGTGTAAAACATAATAATATTCTAGACATTTCTTATCAATCAATATTCATAATATTGAAGAGAACTAAATTTTGTGGATTTTAATACAAATTTTATTATTCTATCTGACGTAACACCTTATAAGATTGGAGGCCTTACTTATCAATCAACCTTCATAATTTTGAAGAGAAATACATTTTGTTGATTTTAATACATGTATATATTGTTCTATCTGGTGTAAAACTTGTTTTATAGGATTGTAGACCTTTACTTATCAAACAACCGTCGTAATTTAGAGCCTATATTTCGCCTGCAATTTTTTATTTGTACATCCTTGGTTAAAGACTAATAAAATATTTTGTTTAGGGTATTTTTTTTATTAATTTTACTTTGTTTCGGATCTTTTCAGTTATTTCTGGTAATATTCACATTATAAACTGTCACATGTCTGAGTAATTTTGTCTTTCAGAAGCACTTATCGAAAAGGTGTTTTTGTGCAACTTTGTGTGTTGGTTTTAAAATATCACTTCTTTGCCTTTTCACATGAGATTTTCTATAATCGTTTTTGTTTTTATTAATGAAACATATGACGTACATTTGTTCCTAAATTTGATAACATTTTATTAATGTTGGGTTGTTGTTCATGCTTAACGCTTCTTGTAATTGTAAATCATTTATTGTAGTTTGTGCGATATAGTATTTTTTCGAGATCTTGGTAAGGATTTGTTAGATTTCTTGTTGTTAGTGATATGCGACTTAATTTAATAGCAGATAAATGGCAGGTTAGCCGGCGCGAAAATATAGTAATTGTAAAACTAGTCAATATAGGTATAGTTTCCCTTATTTGTATTGTTAAAGAAATAAGCACCGAAATAAGAAATTAGCACCAAAACAAAAAATAAGTACCAAATGTTTATGTATTCGTTTTATTATATGTATCGTCGACTTTGTGGTTGGTGTGCAGTTGATCGATGAAATAATTAAATACTGGTGATTGTTGCCTTGCTGTTTCTAGCCTTTATGTTTCTGGACTTGGTGTTTGGGGTCTTGGTGTTTGGGGTCTTGGTGTTTGGGGTCTTGGTGTTTCTAGCCATGGGTATTTCTAGACTTGGTGTTTCTGGTTTTGTGGTCATTCTGTCGAAGCCCGTAAATGGTTTTTCCACACGTGTAGTTTGCATCAAACAGGCATTAAGAATTAATTATTTGCCCTGACCATGCTGCATCACTTCTGTGGTTAGTTTACATGCTTGTAAAATCTTTCATATTTCATTAACGATCGAGAACTCCGTTCTAACGTATCCATCTGTGGCTATTTTCTTTGACGAGCAAAATATTTGTCTGCATTGATTCATTCTTTTCTTCCCCGTATTGCCATTTTCTACCCTCTTCATTGTGCACCCCCCGCGCAGTGGACAAAACAAACTCATTGCCCTCTCGAACCCCAATGGATAACCTTTAACCTTCTGTCTTTTTATTTATTTATTCATTTTTTTTTTTTTTTTTTGGTGAGGCCGAAACTTTCTTTCTTTGAATATGTCACCCTCGCCATTCGCATTTGCTGCCCGCGTCATTGTCGCCTTCTTGGGGATAATATGAGAAGTCCTTTTTTTTCGTCCGATTTATTTTGTTTGTTTTTTTTTTTATCATGTCCCTTTTTCTTCTTTCTCCTTTCTTTATTTCTGGTCATATGATTGATTGATTATCTCCGGCCAAGCATTGGATCATCCTATTACGTCGTCGGGTCCAGGAGGTTTCGGGTGATGGACGGCACCCCGCCACCCAACCTTTACTACTGAAAGGACATCGCACTGACAAGTAAAAATGGTCGCCCATTTGAAGAGGGAATACAACACAAAGAAAAGAAAGAAAAAATAAGGGTCTAAGTGCCATCAGTTTCTATTTCAAGGGGAAGAAATTTAAGCCATATTTAAATGGACTGACCGCATTTCAAACACAAATATGACCAACAATGGCTCTATGAAAAAAAAAAAAGAATCACTTTTAAGAGCTAAGGCTGTAATCTTCCGTACTCTGGCCAGTAAACGGGCTTAACACTATACTCAGTGAATAAAAAGCAGGATTCACGATCCCTCAAAAATATTTTCTGTAACTGAGTATTTAATAGGTCATTAAACCTTGGTTAGGACGATTAAATACGAGAATCGATGGCTAAATAAATTCTCCAAACCTATAAAAACAGTTATAAGACAGATAGAATAAATGAAGTTTATTATCAAAATAAAGTCAACGTATTCAATTTTATGAACGTTGATTTAAAAGGAACATCTTTAATATAATAAAGTTGTTTTTTGAGAAGATAAAATAAAGTAACTAGTATCAAAATCAAGGAAATTTATTTCTCTTCAAAATTCCGAAGATTGATGGACAAGTAAGGTCTCCAATCCTATAAAACAAGTTTTACATTAAATAGAACAATGAAACTTGTATCAAAATGATATAAATTTATGTCTCTTCAAAATTATGAGTGTGGATTGATAATAAGGTTGCCAATCCTATAAAATAAGTTATAAACCAGATAGAAT
The DNA here is from genome assembly GCA_037127315.1 of Ascarosepion bandense. Classification (NCBI taxonomy): domain Eukaryota; kingdom Metazoa; phylum Mollusca; class Cephalopoda; order Sepiida; family Sepiidae; genus Ascarosepion; species Ascarosepion bandense. The sequence continues at coordinate 3,678,567 of JBBBDQ010001697.1, read as the reverse complement.
AATATAACTTGTATCAAAATCAAGGAAATTTATTTCTCTTTAAAGTTACGATGGTTGATTGATAAGTAGGATCTCCAATCCTATAAACAATTTTTACATCAGATAAAATAATAAAACCGATGTCAAAAATCACCGAAATTTATTTCTTTTCAAAATTATGAGGATTGACTGATAAGTAAGGCTTCCAATCTTATAAGGTTTTACGTCAGATAGAATAATTAAACATGTATTAAAATCAACAAAATTTAGTTCTCTTCAAAATTATGAGGGCTGGTTGATAGTTAAGGCCTTCAATCTTATTAGGTTTTACAACAGATAGAATAATTAAACTTGTGCTAACGTCAACGAAATTTATTTCTCTTCAATATTACGACGGTTGATTGATAATTAAGGTATCCAATCGTATAAACAATTTTTACACCAGATAGAATAATTAAAGTTGTATTAATATCAACGAAGTTTATTTCTCTTCAAAATTATGAGGGTTAATTGATAAGTAAGGCTTCCAATCTTATTAGGTTTTACGTCAGATAGAATAATTAAACATGTAATAAAATCAACAAAATTTAGTTCTCTTCAAAATTATGAGGGTTGGTTGATAATTAAGGCCTTCAATCTTATTAGGTTTTACGTCAGATAAAATAATTAAACTTGTATTAAAATCCACATAATTTATTTCCCTTCAAAATATTGAGGATCGATTGATAAGTAAGTTGTTCAATCTTATTAGGTTTTACACCAGATAGAATAATTAAACTTGTATTAAAATCAACGACATTTATTTCTCTTCAATATTATGAAGTTTGATTGATGAGTAAGGCCTCCAATCTTATAAGGTTTTACATCAGATAGAATAATTAAACTTGTAATAAAATCAACGAAATGTATTTCTCTTCAAAATTATGAAGGTTGATTGATAAGTAAGGCCTCCAATCTTATAAGGTTTTACATCAGATAGAATAATTAAACTTGTATAAAAATCAACGAAATGTATTTCTCTTCAACATTATGAAGGTTGATTGATAAGTAAGGCCTCCAATCTTATAAGGTTTTACGTCAGATAGAATAATTAAATTTGTATTAAAATCCACAAAATTTAGTTCTCTTCAATATTATGAATATTGATTGAGGGTTAATTGATAAGTAAGGCTGCCAATCCTATAAATACTTTTTACATCAAATAGAATAATTAAACTTGTATTAAAATCACCGAAATTTATTTCTCTTCCATATTACGACGGTTGATTAATAATTAAGGTCTCCAATCGTATAAACAATTTCTACACCAAATAGAATAATTAAACCTGTCGCAAAAATCAACGAAATCTATTTCATTTCAAAATTACGACGGTTGTTTGATAAGTAAGTTCTTCAATCCTGCAAAACAAATTTTACACCAGATAGAATAATATATACATGTATTAAAATCAACGAAATTTATTTCTCTTCAAAATTACGACGGTTAGTTGATAAGTAAGGTCCCCAATCCTCTAAACAATTTTTGCTCCAGATAAAATAATTAAACTTGTATTAATATCAACGAAATTTATTTCTCTTCAAAATTATGAGGGTTAATTGATAAGTAAGGCCGCCAATCCTATAAATAATTTTTGCATCAGATAGAATAATGAAACTGTATTAAAATCAATGAAATTTATTTCTCTTCAAGATTACGACTGTTAGTTGATAAGTAAGGTCCCCAATATTCTAAACAATTTTTGCTCCGGACAGAATAATCAAACTTGTTTTACAAATCAACGAAATTCACTTTTCTTCTTGATAAGTTAGGCCTCCAATCTTATAAAGTTTTTTACTATATAGAATAATTAGATACAAACGTTAAAACCATTTTTCCACAATAATGTGTTTCGAATACTATATGCCATATTTAATACAATGTTTTTCTGTTATGAAACAACATTCGAAGATATATTTGACAGATATAGCCACATGAGAGGAAAACATTAACAGCCATTTTAATACAATACCAATTAGTAAATAACGAAAGTTAAAAGACATATTTGTTAAATATTCTCGTGCGAAAATCGAAAATACCAGACAATTTTTATAAAATATCTCCCGAAGGAGAGGCAAACATTAAAATCCGTAGTTGCCATCTTCTATCTTCATAATTTCCATCATTACTCGTAACCTTTCTTTGACACACCCTGTACCATGTTCTTCATATTTCCTCAGCTTGTTACCCCCTGCCCACCAGTGTCAGTACTACCTTTAGGTTAAACAATTATAAAACAGATCGAGAATCGAACATAACAGACAAATTTAATACAGTATCCCCCAATGAGAGGCAAACATTAACATCTATAGTTTATGGATAATCTCTCAATGAGTATCGAACATTAAAAGCGATCCCGATTTGGTAGCTCGAATGCAGTCACTTTCTCACCAATGGGATGTGGCTTCCCTCTGTCTTTTTCTACAAATATTTTCATAGCTTCTGCTGTGACGATCCTCTTTCTCTTGTGTCCCGACTACATGAATTTACACGTGCTACTATATTGGCAAGTACATCCCGCCATTTTACCGTCAAAATAGTCAAATGTAAACTCACTTCTACTCTAACAGTTTCTTTTCTCGCACTTCCCACCCGTGAAACTCCATTCCGTATACTTGCTTTCCTGAGAGCTACAATCTCGAAAAGTTCGAATTCAACAAAGAATCGCCATTGTCTATCGCTTTGCTTCCCATCAGTCTCTTATCTTTTCTTCGACATCCCCTGTATCTTGGTCTTCTTTCCTCTCAAGGTAACCCCCTCCGCACCAGTAGCAGTACTGCCATGATTTGACTAAAACGATTACAAAAACAAACCGAGGATCGAACATACCACATAATTTTGATACAATAACCGCCAATGAGAGGGAAAAATTAAAAGCAGTTTTTTTTCTGCAATATCCCCCTGTGGGTGCTGAACATCAAATACTGTATCTGATACAATATCTCCCTGTGTGGATCGAACATTAATAGAAAAATTTAATAGAATATCCTCCCATTAAAAGTCATGAAGGATAAAAAATATCTTCCTGTGACAATCGAACATTACCAGGCAACCTTGATACACAACTCTCCAGTGAGAGACAAACATTAAAAAAATTTAATAGAATCTATTCCTGTTAGCATCGTACATATATGATACAATATCTCCCCGAGAGTATCGAACATTAACTGTCCAATTTTGATGCGATTTATCTTAATCTAAACTTATTTATAAATGGAACTTTGTCAGTGTGTGTGTGTGTGTGTGTGTGTGTGTGTCTGTGTATGTGTCCGTTACCTATAGACTCCGAAACGGCTGAACCGATTTTTTTGAAAATTTACACAGTTGTACTATAAACGTCTGCAAGTGTTCATAGCTAGGTTTTGTGTCGAGGTACCCGCGATAAATATCGAAAACCGATGATCGAAAAGAACGGGTTATAGAAGGAATGGACCGATTTTAATCAAATTTGATACATTCATAGACAAAGACATAAGAAACAATATTCAGAAGTTTCAAGGTTGCAGTCTTTACAATAGTGCATAAAATCGATAATATATATATATATATATATATATATATATATATATAAGGCAAGATGTTTGTATGTGTGTCTGTTTATCTGCCTGTATGTCTGTATTTTTTCAGCCCTTTTATTATAGTTTTTGCTTCGGGTTTGGCTCTAAGTAGGTATAATTGTAGTTCTTAGTCTCAGCCATGATACCATTTACTCAGAGAACAAAATTCAGTTTACGACGAAAAAAACTTATTTGATATCGAGATCAGGAAATCAAAATTTGACTTACATCCATTCATTTTTCTTTCAGTCTACGGTTTCGCTTTAACTGGAAACAACTATTGCTTTTTGTCTTTCGTGCCAACTTTCAAAGAGTCTTAGCACCAGGACCATGGATTAGTTTTTTTTTTTTTAATCATCTCACGCCAATGATGCGCAGGGGGCTACGTAAGAGTAAGAAGATTATAAAAGAAAAAACCGGAAACCACATCCTAAACAGAGAACAAGGGATGAGCCTCTTCACCTGTTCAATAGACGTGGGTGGAGTGTGAACCGGGCGATAGTTTAGTTTATCTACTCCAACTGGAAAAGAAAAAAAAAGGAGTAAAAAGATTGGAAAAGAGAAAACTGGAAACCACATCCTAAACAGGGAACAAGGGACGAGCCTCTTCACCTGTTCAACAGAGGTGGGTGGAGTGTGAACCGGGCGATATCTACTCCAATTGGAAAAGAAAAAAAAAGAGTAAAAAAATTGGAAAAGAGAAAACCGGAAACCACATCCTAAACAGGGAACAAGGGATGAGCCTCTTCACCTGTTCAATAGAGGTGGGTGGAGTGTGAACCGGGCGATAGTTTATATAATCGAATCCTTGAAATTTGGTTAGGTAAATTCATTGTTGTATGAATTTGGGTTGATGACTGGCACCAGCCACGAAATATATTACCAGTGGATTTGTAAAAATATCTAACTTTTGTTTCTTGATATATCGTTCATTCAGTAATGAGTTAGAACATTCATTTACAGGCATATGAATACATGGTATATAACACGCTAAAGGTCTGCCTCCTTCCATCGAGTGCCCATATTCGGTTGGATTTCAATCCTGGGTAAAAAGCAACCGGATGTCCAAACGCACTAATCAGAAAGCTTTCATTAAACCCGATCAACACCGGGCTATACTGCTAGTATATATATATATATATATATATATATTGTGTGTGTATTTTGGCAGCATTTTTTCATTAATGCAGGTTTCGTTGAATAATATAGACAAGTTTTGTCTATTAATTTTGTGTAGGATCCGTTCATACCGTCTGATATACTTGATGGTGATGTCGTTGAAAGACAACAAAAAATCACAGTAATTGTTGATTTTTTTATCGGGTCTAAGCTATCTTATCTAAATGCTGCCAAAATACACACAATTTAAATTACATGATCCAGCAGCCCAACACACCATCACCACCTTGAAATATAAATGGAGCCTTGTGAAAATGCAAATTGAAATAGCATTTTCAATTTAATTCTCTTTATTGTTAATAGCTTAAATGTTCTATGTTTACTGTGTGTTAATATTTACTCTTTGATAATGGCTTATGTGAGCCGAAAGCTTAGACCCGATAAAAAAATCAACAATTACTGTGATTTTTTGTTGTCTTTCAACGACATCACAATCAAGTATATCAGACGGTATGAACGGATCCTACACAAAATTAATAGACAAAACTTGTCTATATTATTCAATGAAACCTGCATTAATATATATATATATATATATATATATGTGTGTGTGTGTGTGTGTGTGTAAGGTGTGATTGGTAAATTGTCGCAATTATTTTATTATTTCAAATATTCTTTAGGCTGAGTCTGAGCTCCAGGACCATGGATTAGTCATAAAGCTTTCATTACACCCGAGCAACGCCGGGTTATACTGCTAGTTATTGTTATAAATCAGGGATATCTTTTATCATAAAATGGGAGCAGCGATTTCGGGAAGTGAATTCAAAAAAGTATAATACAAAAGAAACGTAAATATTCTTGCAAGTTTTGAAAATATTTTCTCAACTCTTTAGAAAAGAAGATGCACTCGTATCAATTAGGAATCACTGCGTGTTTCCAAGGGACAAATTCTGTTGACCTCTTGATCATCATGTAACAGATGACCAACAAACTTCGAAACAATCGCCGCACCATTAAACAATTAAAAGATGCACGTCTTGAACAACATGTGTGTAGGTGAACAGTCTCAGGGGTGAATCAATAAGGACGGGATCAGCACCCCAGAGCATTGGAAGGTGTAGGGGGTAGGCATAAAATATTTAACAGCACGAATGCCTAAGACAATTGTTAGCGTTAATCTCGAAACAAACGCTTCCTCACGTAACACGCAATTCTTTTTGAAACCAAGAATGATCGATATCACACAGAGGGGAAGTTGCCTCTTGACTTTCGTTGAGAAATGTAGCAGACGGCCATATTAAAATAAAAAGAAAAAAAAACGTAGAGAACAGAGAAATATATAGAAAATCCGTGTTATCGTTTTATTGAAGGAAAAAGAAAAAGAAAAAAAAAATGATTATTACGGCCTCTTTTTCATCCATTGTCTCTGCTGGAAGAATACCCTGGAAGAAAAAGTCACATTACAAAAATTTGTAGACATAGACAGGTGCAATGTTCAATCCATTTGGCCTTTCCCCAGTTTAAGATGAATTAGCAGAGTACGTTTACGGGCACCGGGTCAGACAAAGCCTTTTTTTTCACAAGGAATGACTGGAGAGGAGAGAGAATTATAGAGAAACCTTTTAGCATATATTAGACATGGCTACAGAAGCATATTCTAAACAGACACACATACGGCTCATGGCTATATAATGTTAAATCATCAATTCTCGTAGATTCACTACAGTTAAGTAACGTTGAGGCTGGTCAGTACCTAAATTTAGTCTTTATAATAATAATAATAATAATAATAATAATAAGAAGAAGAAGAAGAAGAAGAAGAAGAAGAAGAAGAAGAACACAACCCACCACCGGTTACAGAAATAGATGTCATCATTTACGATTACACCATCTACACGGACAGGAAAATCGAAGCAAACAGGCCGGACATTATTGTTAAAAACCAAAAAGAAAAAACTTGCTTATTAATTGGCATGACTTGTTCAGTGGATTGTAACATAGCAACCAAGGAATTTGAAAAAAGAAAAAAAAATCAAAATATAAAAACCTGGAAATTGAAATAGAAAAAACGTAGAGATTATAAACAAGAATAATACCAGTAATAGTAGGTGCACTTGGAATTATAAAAAATAGAACAAAACAACACATTGAAGGAATCCTTGGAAACTCCAGCTTAAAAGATACACAAAATATTGTCTTGTTAAGTACAGCTCACACACTAAGGAAAATTTTGTGTATGTAACGCTAGTGATGTTATGGGCGATAGAAAAAACATGAAATGGAGCCATAACAACACACATGTCATATGTCTTTCCGCAGACTTTGGTAGGTAGTGCGACCATAGCAGAAATCAAATTATTATAAAAAGTGGAATAATAATAATAATAATAATAATAATAATAATAATATATATATATATATATATATATATATATAGTTAAAATCATTTGTTTCTGATGAAAGGCCGAGGCCGGTCTGAAATATGAAATATATATATATAGTAATAGAAATAAATAAATACTGTCAAAAAACATTTTTAACTTACAACATTTTAGCAGTTTTTCTATACATATTAAGACAGTATAGGTGGACTATCATTATTCTATATATATATATATATATATATATATATGACAAAAAGAAAACTGTATCAGTTGCCAATGCGTTTCATCCAATGGGGACTTTATAAAGGCAAAAAACGAAATGAATATATTAAAACTATTATACTATAATTATTTACTTAGTTTTTAATAAATTCATTTCGTTTTTTTCCTGAAAAAAACCTTATTGTGACTAATATATATATATATATATATATATATATATATATATATAGTCATCCGCAGACAGATCTATTTCGCTTTATTACAACTCATCAGTACAGTTATACTCCGATTGCTTCTAACCCAAGATTGAAACCCAAACCGAATTGGCGTCAGTCAGCGATTCTACCTCTGGGCTATGGGCGTTCGGTAGAAGAAGGCAGACTTTTTAACATGTATATTGTCATTATGCACGACCAATAGCCAGAGTGCTCTAATTCATTAGTGAATGAGCGATGCGTGTATTCGACAGTAGCTACTGTTTTTCAAAGTCTACCATTCTTCCAGAGTGCTCAACCAGGGTGTGAGAACGCATATATATATATGCCTCTGGATTCTCATCGTCAAGGAGCAGTTACTCTTTGAACGTATGTTCATCATTTTGCTATAGGCTTATTTGCTCAGGATCCACAATTCTACAAAAGGTGTTTAAGAAGTGTAACTCAATTAAACTGGCAACTTGGGCTGAATCATGCGTTCTCATGGGGATGTCAAATTAAACTATTGAGACTTTTAGTCTAAGTCAAATCGCTAAAAGTAAGGAGGAATTTACTAGCTGCTATACTCATATTAGCTTCTTCTGTGATTTCTACAGAATTTATGCAAAATTAATACAGTTTACTAGAAGGTCTCTTCTAGATATAGAGGGAGAGAAGTTTACAATATCAAATTAAAGAAATGGAGATCTAACTTTATCATCGATATTGGTAAACCAATTTATAGTGGCAGAAGAATCTTTCCAGTGGTTGAGGCTGACGATAAGTTAGAGCTTAATGGTTATATATATATATATATATATATATATATATATACTAGCAGTATAGCCCGGAGTTGCTCGGGTGTAATGAAAGCTTTAAAACTAATTCATGGTCAAGTAGCTCAGACTCTTTGGACGTTGGCACGAAAGACTAAAAAGCAATAGTTGTTTCCAGTTAAAGCGAAACCGTAGACTGAAAGAAAAATGAATGGATGTAAGTCAAATTTTTATTTCCTGGTATGGATATAAAATAATTTTTTTCCGTTGTAAACTAAAATTTTGAAGGCTAAATAAGTCCTCTGAGTAAATGGTATCAATTATACCTACTTACAGCCAAACCCGAAGCAAAAACTAAAATAAAAGGGCTGAAGAAAATACAGATATACAGGCAGATAAACAGACACACACACAAACATCTTGCCTTTTATATATATATATATATATATATATATATATATATATATATATATATCGATTTTCTGCACTATTGTAAATACTGCAACCTTGAAACTTCTGAATATCGTTTCTTATGTCTTTGTCTATGAGTGTATCAAATTTGATTAAATTCGGACCACTCCTTCTATAACACGATCTTTTCGATTATCGATTTTCTATATTCATCGGGGGTAGCTCGACACAAAACCTAGCTAAGAACACTCGCAGACGTTTATAGTACAACTGTGTAAATGTTCAAAAAAATCGGTTCAGCCGTTTCGGAGTCTATAGCTAACGGACACACACACACAGACACCCACACACACAGACAAAGTTCCATTTATAAATAAGTTTATATATATATATATATATATATATATATATATATCATGTCACATATCATGTAAGATATTTGAAGGACCTGATCAGGTGGATGACGGAACGGGAGTTGCGTGGTCTAACAGGAGAAGGCTTGCTAAGAGCCACCAGGGATAGGGAGACGTGGAAAGCCATGATCGATAGGATAGGGCATATAGAAGAAGAAGAAGAAGAAGAAGAAGAAGAAGAAGAAGAAGAAGAAGAAGAAGAAGAATACTTAGTATACTAATGTTTATATATATACTAGTAGTATAGCCTGGCGTTACTCGGGTGTAATGAAAGCTTTAAAACTAATCCATGGTCCAGGACCATGGATTAGTTTTAAAGCTCAGACTCTTTGGACGCTGGCATGAAAGACTAAAAGCCATGCTAGTTTCTATACATTTATATTCTAGATTTATGCGCTTGAGATAGTGGATGACAGAACGAGGGTTGCATGGTGTAACAGGAGAAAGCGTCCTAAGAGCCACCAGGGATAGAGAGGCGTGGAAGGCCATGATCGCCTACGTCTTGAAAGGATAGGGCACATAGAAGAAGAATATATATGCCAACTGTTTATAAAACAATTATAATGTTGGTATAAAATGGGGGATCAATTCTGTATTATAATCAATATTTAAACTGATCCCTCATTTTGTGGTCATGCTAGTTTCTATACATTTATATTCTAGATTTATGGGCTTGAGCTAGTGGATGACAGAACGGGGGTTGCGTGGTGTAACAGTAGAAGGCGTGCTAAGAGCCACCAGGGATAGGGAGACGTGGAAAGCCATGATCGATAGGATAGGGCATATAGAAGAAGAAGAAGAAGAAGAAGAAGAAGAAGAAGAAGAAGAAAAAGAAGACTTAGTGTACTTATTTCTACCCATTACTTAGAATACTTAATTGCGACCATATATATATATATATATATAAATCCGCAGACAGATCTGTTTCGCTGTATAATAGCTCATCAGTACGGTTAGACTCTGATTGCTTTTTAACCCAGGATTGCAACCCGACCGAATTGGCGTCAGTCGGCGATTCTACCTCTGGGCTATATACATACATATATATATATATATATATATATATATATATGTGTGTGTGTGTGTGTGTGTGTGTGTGTGTGTGTGTGTGTGTGTGTGTGTGTGTGTTGCTTAGATCATACAGTTTGGACAGTTTTTACAAAAAAAGAACTCACTTTTACGAATACAAGAATAATTCTATAAAATGATTATTCGCAGTACCTCGTCAGACAAAACACACACACACATATATATATATATATATATATATATATACATGTGTGTGTGTGTGTGTGTGTGTGTGTGTGTGTGTGTGTGCGTGGAAGAATCCAAAGAAGTATCCTGTACATCCAGTGGTAGGAGAACTCTCCAGGAGAGCTGTAAATATATATGTATATAAATACATATAAAGCATTTTATGTTTATGTATGTATGTGTGTGTTTTCGCTTAACTAATGTAATGATGCATTTTTTCTCACATTTTCACTTTTAAGGAAGCGCTCTTTATTTATATTCCTGATTTTTTTGTTTTTTTCGGCATCTTTATTTGTGAATTTCATTCGTGTAAAATCTTCTGTAAAAAAAAAAAAAAAGACGGAAACTGACGATGGTTCGCCTGAAATAGGCCATATTTCTACTTAACCATGGAATAACGAGTCTGTCTTAATTTTTACAAATATATATATATATATATTAAGACTCTGAAGAAGTTCTTGCTGTTTTCCAACAGATGGCGTGTATTTTCAGGTGGTAACGCATCTATAAGGAAGTAATATAAGCAAGTTTGAAATTCAGTGTATATGATTTCGCCGAAATGAAAACAACTTTGATTTTCCATAGCGTTAAACCTACCGAATTTCATGCCAAAGAAAGTGTATTTGCGGGCAATTTTACTGCATAACTTTATTCAAAAGTAATCTGCATTTGAAGCACACAGAATTCTTGTTGAAACTTACGGCAATCATGCTCTATCAAAAACAACCTGCAGAGATTGATTCAGACGCTTTCAAAATAATGATTTTGATGTTGAAGATAAAGAACGGTCTGGCGTACCAAAAAAAAAAAAATTGAAGAGAAAAAATTAGAGGCAAACCAACCGAGACTCGCACAAATGATCGCTATCGACTACAGTTGATGCGTTTGAGTTGAGTATTGAAGAAAAACAAAACAAAAAAAAAAGGTCTCTATATGAGCAGATACACGACAAAGTGATATTCAACAGGAAAACCCATGTTGCAAAGCAGGTGAAAACCTATGTGGAATCGCTTCAGTGGGAAGTCTTACGCTACCCACCGAATTCTCCACAAATTGTCCCTTCCGATTATCACATGGCCTGGATGAGCAGCACATTCATTATTACGAAGATGTCAAAAATTGGTACTTTTTAACGTACTGCGAGAATGATAGAAAAATGTTGTGGCTAGCGATGAACAATACTTTCAGGGAAATGTTTCTAATTTTTATAAATAAAACCTTAGTTTTCATTATAAATTAGCGAGAATTTATTCAAAATCTTATACCTTCAGGTGATTTGCAATATCGTCTGAAGACACCACATGGTAGAAACCTAGGTCGCGTAATAACTCGTTTACAAATGAAAATTATCCAGAAGTTCTACAATATAATTATATTGAATACTTTTTACTACAAATGTGTACTGGTCTAATTTTTTATGACCAAAAAATAAGTAATTAAACAATATATATATATATATATATATATATATATATATATATATATAGTGTATGGGTAGGTATTTGAAGGCTATCACAATGCGTTTAATATAATAAAGGTAGGTAATGAAGGTGTTGCGTTTTATCTATTTATTATTCATTAATATTTCGAGATCAGAATCTCATCTTCAGAATAATAGGAGAGTTTGATTTCACGTCCGCTGGTAGACAGTGCCTGCTAGTTGTAGTGAGTATGTGTGTGTGTGTGTACCTGTAAGTGTGTTAGTGCATGTATGTTTTTGTGTGTTTATGGTTTATATAAGTGTGCGCGATAGTAAGATTTTGGCCGGATTTGGTATTTTCGCATCTTTTTCAGACTGGTAGTAGGCGCCGTTTTACGACTTAATATTATGCCTATCTGCTTTAATTGGAGGCGTGTTTAGTGATACATTTTTCCCTCCGGTATTTGTTCTCGTTTGATCTCGTGTGATCTCGTGTGTGTGCGTGCGTGTGTGTGTGTGTGTGTGTATGTGTGTGTGTGTGTGTGTGTGTGTGTGTATTCCAGCTTATTGTGTGGCATACTTGTTGCTATTGATCACGTGTTTATAGGCATGTATTTGCGTGCGTTAGTCTGTAATTGCGCCTTCCGATTGTGGTCGGTGTGCGTCAGGTGCGTGATAGTGTTAATAATTCTGTTATGTAATCTAGATTGAGTTCCTGTCTATTGTTGAAGGGACTCTTTTATGCGTAAGTTTCCTTGTTTCCACTCTCTTGCTTCAATATTGGCTATTATGTTTTTGTCTTTGTTTTTTCACTTTTTAGGTGCTTGTGGAATGATGATGCCTGCGTATGTAAGCGTTCTTTGATTCTGATGTGTAATGGTCTGGTGGTGCTGCCGACATAAAATTTCTCGCATTTGGCGCATTGTATGCGATATACAACATAGACCTGGTGGCATATACCTGTGTCGGTAATCGGACAATTGGCTAGTGTACGTGCGGTGTCGTTTCTAGTATGTTGCTTGTTGTAGTCGTAATTGAGGTGTCTTCGAAGAGTTGCGCCGTAGTGGGCCAGTTGTACGTTCAGTCCCTCTCCGCGGATAGTTCTACATATTTTCATGGTGATGTCTTTGCTGAAGTTCGCGCGGTTGTAAGTGAAAATCATATCTACCTGCTCACGATATGAATATCCTGCTATTGTGGTTGTCGGGTTAACAATGAAGAGGAAGGAGGTGAGAGATAAGAGGTGAGAGGTGAGAGAGAAAGATAATATTTATACGATCACTTGACGGTTGTCAAGGGTACGTGTTAATTGCTCATCATCTTAACTCTCTGACGGTCGAGCTTGCTCGTCTTTTATTTCGTTTGGGAAATCACTCCCGGATGTGATTCTGGCCTTTCTATTAGATGACAAACCTTTCGTATCTAGATGTGGGATTTTGTGCGTTCTGTGTGTGTTAAGCAAAATTTGTAAATTCGAGAAAATTCGTTTATTTCAAACAATGAGTCAGATTAGAATTTTAAATGTATATCTTGCTTTGATCACTACAATATATTAAACAGAAACGTCCTATCCATAAAACTACTTTCCGATACCAGTCAGTCAGTTAAGTGCCATAAGTGATACACGCTTAGGCAAACACGAAAGAGAGAATACTGACTGGGCAGAAGATTATCCTGCAGTAGGTTGCCATTGCTTTCTGCGGTAGACTGGTTGCCAGCCAAGGGTATAGAACCCAATCTGTCCTGTTATTTAACACATAACTGGAAGGAATAGACGGATTAATACCTTTCCCAAGGGTATTCGATTGCTTATTAAATCTCACTACCTGTAACGCTCCATGGACTGACATCTTTAATCTCCAGATTGAAAATCGCGCCATTGAGGTTTCTTTTTGGGTGAGCCGGCATGGATCCTTTCATTCCTTCTCGTAAATACCAGGTGAAATCTCGATCCTTTCGGTGGTTCACACCAGCATGCTTGCCTGCTATAGCATAAGGGAACAATTGTGACAACTCTCGTCATAACAGGGGGCTATTCTTTGCTACTCGTAATAAATATAAGCGAGATCTCGAAGAATAAAAGTCCCTGTTTACCGAGAGTATGTTTGAGTTTGACTTTTGTTTAAAGGCATATCAACCTCTGTGGGTTATTTAATGCTAAAAAGGTTCGGGTTTTAAGGTATTTTTTTAATGTTCAGTTATAGTGAGAAAGTTGATTTAATCAGATTTTGATGAAAAAAGTTTTTTAAAAAAATTTTTATTTTAGAAAACTTCCAGTTCTGTATTCAAAAATGTATTGCTGACAATATCTTTTTCTTCAAAAACAGTCAGTCAGTTAAGTGCCATACGTAATACACGCTTTGGGCGATCATGTCTCAAAAGAGATATGACTAACTGGGCAGAAGATTATCCTGCAGTAGGTTGCTACAACTTTCTGCGGTAGACTGGGAAACATATACTACACATGGAAACATATACTAACAATCTGCATAGATCTTGAATAAATGCAATTAAGATGCTATCAAGAAAATTTGAAAGTCATTTTCAACAAAAGCTAACTCAAATGACCTTTTAGAATTTCTAAAAAATTATATAACAAAATATAGTTGCAAAAGAAGATAGCATATAACCATCACATATCAAATCACAACACCTCTACTTATATGTCAACAGCAATACTCACAAAAATCAACACGCAGTAGACAAAGCCCAAACAAATTCTTCAGAATTTACTAAGTGAAAAGGGTTTATATGCTGGTAAACTAAACAACTAAAACTAAAACTAAACTACTGATAAAACTGAATGCTTTGCTCGTAAATTCTCTTCAAGCTCTGCTCTTGACTCATCCGCCGTATTCTTGTCTAACTTCCCACTTAAAACTGTGTCTCTGTTGTCTGATATACACTACCGGCCATAATTATTAGGCAACTCCAGTGTTTTAAAAAATGATATATTTCATACTACTTTATAGTATTTATTGCCAAGTGAATAATTGCAAATGAAAATACAATGTTTTTTTTGTAAGACTGCACAATAACATGTGCATCAAATTTAAAAATATTTAATAATTACCTATATTGCAGTTTCATCAATGAAAGAATGAAGAAAATTTAGGGTTATTCGAACGAGTTCATCTTCGCTTCTATGCAATGTAAAATTTTGCAAAGTAATAATAACAAAAGAACTATTCTATTTTCATTTAGAATTATCCACTTAAAAATAGCATGAAATGCATCTTTTGTTTTAAAAAGCTGGGATTGCCTTATAATTATGGCCGGTAGTGTACATATGACCCCTTCCATGGTTTCTGCTATCATCTCTACCTAGATTCCCACAAAGCATATAGACGCGATGGTATTTATTGTAATAGGCATGAAAACGTATGCTTCTGTATTATCTACTGTTCACTCTAAACTGTATAATAAATGTCTCGTTGCCTTTTGCTTTCCTGCCTGCTGGAAATCATCATCTGTTTTTCAAGTTTTTAGCACTCTGGTTAGCTACTCGATCATTCCTACCTCTTTTTGGAAATAATGCCCTAGTCAATGCTGAATTGGCTGATCATCACATCGCAGAGTCCTTTCTCAGACAAACAATACGACTTTTTTTCTTCAAGGCAACTGCTGATTTATTGACGAAAGAGTCTAACATTCTCTAAATAAAAACAGAAGCTGTATAAGTCAAGGTAACTTATAGAGAACACCATGGCTGCCTTGTAAACTATCATAGCCTCCTCGAAATTGTGGGTGCCATGGTCTCCTCATGTTGGTAAAAGAGAACCTTTAGATCAAACATCTAGCCAACGGCAGACCAACAAATCTAGCCAATGGATTGCCCCACCTTGGGCAATGGACTGGCCTATTCTGTAATAAATAGTCTCAAGTCTCTTTCTGGTTGTCTTTGGACATTTGTCGCTGACACTGTCGAACCACGTAGTCGTCATAGGTGAAACCTAGGATCCAAGATTGGATATCTCGAGAATCTTTGACAGGTTCTTGCATAGAGGTCTTTCCCACAAGCTTTAAAGTTATGATTTCTCCAGATACATTTTAGCTGATCTAGTTTTTTGTATCAAATCGTGAAATGAAGGTTATCCTGAACGGCCAAGCGTCTAGATCAGTGGTTTCCAAACTTTTTCTGTCATTTCCACCTACACACAGTTCAACCATCCAGATTTCCCCCTTCATGTGTATAACAGAAATAGCAGTTAAAGCACACTGAGAATATTTACTAATTTATTTTTCAAATGTACATATATACTGATAATCTTATAGTTACAGAATAAAGTGGATAGAGAGCAGTTAGTAACAACTAAGCATAGCCATAGAGAGCGGTTAGTAACAAATAAAAGAACTTTTGTTTGCTCTTCTACTTCAGAATTAAATTAGTGAGAAGGATGATGCTTCTTCTTGTTGTGCACCAGTGTATCAATATCAGGGTTAGTTTTTGCAATTTAGTAGGTAGTGTAATTATTTCCCCCTTAGTAGCTTCAAATTACCTCCAGCGGGAAATTTCCCCCAGTCTGGGAATCGCTGGTCTAGATCATGTCGTACTAACATGGCTGTCTCTTAGGGCTCCAGTCTTCTTTCTAGGCTGTTTTTAATTTTCATTAACGTTCTTCTTGATTGCATCAGCTTTCAACTTGTCATCGACACTTGAAGACGCATAAAAATATTCCAAACATAATACAATCAATAAGCCTTCCTGAGAGCTGACCTAGCAATGGATTCAATATAGTTTTTCTATTTCATGCCAGTCGAGAATATTAGCAAGAAGTCAGAATGAGTAACTCTCGTGGAGGTTAGCAACAGCCATACTGACGGAAAGCAGATAGCACATGATTATAGAAAAAGCAGTAACAAAAAATAGTCTAGATGCATTTTATTATCAATCAGTTATTCAATCGTGCAAATTTAATTATCAACGGACATGTCATTTTGGACATAGCCTGCAATTTTGACCTTATCGGGCTGATCAGCCTCATGATCGATGCAGGAGTCAATGGTTGCATTGACTGAATTTTGTATTGTATGGTTCTTAAGTTGGAGTTGGAGTTTTGTTTAACAGCATATCAACACTTCTGTGGGTCATTTAATGCCAAAAAGGTGTGGTTTTAAGATATTTTTTTAATGTTCAGTTATAATGAGAATGTTGATTTAGTCAAAAAAATATGGTTTAGAGGTACGTTTTGTTTAATGTTTGGTAAATTGTGCAAAAGTTGATTTAGTCAGATTTTGATGCAAATTTTTATTTTTAATTTAGAAAACGCAAGCTTCTAGTTTTGTATTCAAAAATGTTTTACTGGTAATTTTTTTCCTTCATAAATGTTTACTTTTCTGTAAAAGTATTTTTATACATTCATAGTGTTTTGACCCCAGTTTAGGGGTTAAATATTTGCCCATAGCTGGAACCCTAACAGGTGCTACCACTCCGGGTCAGGGTGAACCTGGGAACAACATCGATTTAAAGGTTGTTCCATGCTCCTCACAACCATCCAATCAGAGGCCTTGCTGCGGGATGCAGTTTACCGTCATACCCAGGACCGTATTGTATGGTTCAATATATAACTTGATGTAGACTGTGTTTGAAAAAGTGTTTCAAATTATACAAGCGAGAAATGCAAGAGAAGAAACTGCTAGCCCAGAACATACGGTTGCATCTTTCCACTTCAACTAAAATTGATGGGACCTTATTGCTAATCTAGTACTGCACTTAACGCCGGCAGGAAAAATGAGTGATGTCGAGACGACAGATCAGGACCAATGCTATTACTGATTCTTTTCTAAATATACAGCATAGCCACCTGACCATACAGTATTGTGCAAAAATATTAGTACAAGAACTATTTTATCTTTTATGAGACAGGGTTGATTGTGCTAAAATCTTCACTGAAATTCAAATACATTGTGAAAAGCCAAGTAAATTGCTAATAAATATTGATTATTTTAAACAAGGTGCAAAAGAAATGTATTAAAAAGAAGTTATATTTAATTTTTCCTATTTTCTATTAAAACAAGTTATTTTGAAACTACTTTTTGAATATCTATGGGATATATTGGATAAACATATTGATAAATGTAATGTTACTTTGAAAGACACTTTGAGAATAAATACAAGCTGCTTGGCAGGAGATACCATTAGATACATTGAAGAAACTTGTGACGTCATTGCCTGCCATAATGAAGGCTGTGATCAAAGCAAAAGGCTATTATACAAAATATAAAATTCATTTTGTAACAAGTATTTTTCTTGTTAAAGCATTTGTTGAGTAAATCAAATAAAATTACTTTAATTTTGTTTTCTGTCAATATGCCTCATAAAAGATAAAATAGTTCTTGTCCTAATAATTTTGCATAGTACTGTATGTAGCAGCAATATTCAAAGCATGGACGAATGATTAAACATGTGACAGATTTGATTACCGTTAGCAGACACGGAAAGGTAAATGCAGGACCTCCTAGAGAAGGTAGCAAGAGAAAGCGAGAGGAACTAAGTATAAACTTCAAGAAAACTGAAGATTTGGTCATCAGCAAAAAAGAAGACCCCAAAACGCCAACTACAGTCCGGAACAGCTAAAATAAAACAAGTAAAGAAACGTAAATACCTGAGAAGTGTTTTGACGGAGGATGGAAAGTGCGATATGGAGATCCAAAGATGCATTGGCAATGGCCAAGGACCCATTTCAAAAGCTAACCAAAGTACTGAAAGACAGTAAAATCTCATTGAAAACTAAGAAGGGAGTGCTGGATTGCCATGTGATGTCCGTCCTTCTGTATGACAGTGAATGTTGGACGATATCTTCAGGGATGAAGGAGAGGATTGAGGCAGCAGAAATGAGGTCTTACAGAAGGATGCTGAGGATACCATGGACGAAGCACGTGTCTAACGACGATTTGTTGGAGAGGATGAAAACGAGGAGAAAACTCATACTTAACATAAGGAAGAGACAAATAAAGTATCTGGGACATGTAATGAGGAAGGAAGGCCTGGAGAATTTAATACGCACGGGACGGAAAGAGAAAGAGACAGAGGAAAGCAGCACGGGACCTACTTGATAGGCCTGAGCAAAGGGATAGAAGAGTTGGGTATGGGAGAGATATCAAGAGGAAGAATGTTGAAAACAACAAGAGACAGAGCCAAGTGGAAGTTTATGATCGCCCGCGTCCTAAAGGGACACGGTACATGAAGAAGAAGATACTTCAGCGTATAAAACAACACTTAAATACCAAAAATCAACTTTTAGAATTGGAAGCCATTTTATGCTATCATTCTAAAAAGAAACTTTAAATTCTGAGTGATGTTTTTAGTAGGCTAACCTCGGCCTAGGTGCACTAACCAATAACAAACATATAATCATTCTTCTTCTTCTATGTGCCCTGTCCCTTCAGGACGTAGGCGATCATGGTTCTCCACGTCTCCCTATCCCTTGTGGTTCTTAGTATGTTTGCTTCTGTTACACCTCGCAACCCCCGTTCCGTCATCCACCTGATCAGGTCCTGCTAGTATGTTATCTGCTGCCTTCCTCTGTCTCTTTTCCTTTCTATCTGGCCAGTCAGTATCAGGTTCCCCAAGCTCTCCTTTCTCATTGCGTGTCCCAGGAACTTCAGTTGTCTCTTCCTGGTGCTCAGTATTAATTTCCTTTTTGCTGCCATTCTTTCCAACACCTCATCGTTGATTGCATGCTCAGTCCACGATATCCGCAGCATCCTTCTGTAGAACCACATTTCGGCTGCTTCAAGTTTTGTCCACATTTTCGATGATATTGTCCAGCATTCACTGCCGTATTGAAGAACTGACATCACATAGCAATCCAGCAATCTTTTCTTTGTTTCTAGTGAAATCTTCCTGTGTGTTAGTACTTTACTCAGCTTCTGGAACGCGTCCTTTGCCATGCCGATATAATCATTAACATTATCAAATAAACTGATAATAAAAACAATAAAACCACTTCTACCTTATATATTACTCGTATATCATCATCATCATTATCCGTTACACTTGTTGTGGTTCGGACGACGTGGTCGTAATTTGAAAGTGGAGGGACCATTATAAAGTAGACTGGTTGTCCAATCCACCACATTAATAATGAAAAAACTCAGAGAACAATATAACACGAATAATAACAATGTATTAAACATAGTTACAGGATTGATTATTTTGTGCATGCAAGATTTAGTGGAGAAAGTTCTCTGGATGTTGAAGAAAATGTATCAATGTTCATACTGGAAGAGTTCCTGAAAAAAAGAAAATATGATGCTCGTACTAATCAGTAGTTGAATATAACTATATATGTAGTGAAGTAAGCTTGTAAGAGAGAGAGAGAGAGAGAGAGAGAGAGAGAGAGAGAGAGAGAGACAGACAGACAGACAGACAGACAGACAGAGAGAAAGAGAGAGAGAAATATTTTTGGTGTTACTAATTGCTAAACGCAATTAGCGCATTATGTGAGTTGGAAAGGAACTAACGGCATTCGGACTGTTAGTTCTGAAAGGCAGTTTCCAACTGGTCTAAACACGTGTGAACATCAGCTTATATATTTCTGAATGAAGCGCGGGAAAAAAGAGGTTTCACGTACGATACTAATGTATAAGTATGTGCATATGTGTGTATACGTGCGTACATGGCGATATGTGTATAACTATTTACATGCATGTAGAAGTGATTCTACACACTCAATAGTGTGTAGAGCAGCAACAAAGCTTCTCCACCTCTGCCTATCTCGGGCCAGACTAGTCAATGAGCCCCAAGAGTTCTGCATGGCTTTCAACTCATTCTCAACAGTACTACTCCATGTCGTTTTTGGTCTTCCCCTCTTTCTTTTGTCATCTGGGGTCCAGTGCAGTGCTGTTCTTGTGATTGACTGTGGATCTTTCCGGAGCACATGCCCAATCCATCTTCACCGCCTTCTTATAATGATGGTGACCAATTTATCTTGCTTGCATTTCTTCAACAGGTCTTCATTGGAGATCTTCTCTGGCCAAAATATTCTCAGTAGTCTTCGAAGGCATAATGTATGTCAATATATTTTTACTTAGCAGCAATAACCTCTCATCATCATCATCCGTTACACCCAAGGGTGTACACCCAATGGCAGCAACAAAGCTTCTCCACCTCTGCCTATCTTGGGCCAGACTAGTCAATGAACCCCAAGAGTATTGCATGGCTTTCATCTCATTCTTCACCGTACTTCTCCATGTCGTTCTTGGTCTTCACCTCTTTTTTTTTTTTGCCATCTGGGGGCCAGTGCAGTGCTGTTCTTGTGATTAACTGTTGATCGTTCCGGAGCACATGCCCAAACCATCTCCACAGCCTTTTTATAATGATGGTGACTAATTTATCTTGCTTGCATCTCCTCAACAGGTTTCATTGAAGATCTTTTCTGGCCAAAATATTCTAAGTATTACTCGTATAACTTCATAACAAATTGCCTATTCGAAGAATAATTTCATAGCAGTGAAACCAGCTTGTATCCATGCGAGAAAATGTAAATATCGATTTATTAATGCGTTCACAGCAACCTTTATCTTTCGCTAAACTTTCAATAATGAATAAAAGAGTGAATAAAAAAAATATTGAAATTGTAATGTACTATTATCATACATTATCGTACATTATCGTACATTATCGTACTGTTATTAACGGTATTTTCTGAATGCCGATGAAGTATAAGTAAAGAGCTATTAGTACCCAAGGCTGTTTGTAACTGTTTATATATATGAAACGAAGGAGAAGAAGAAAAATCAGTATTCGAGAGAGATCAAGTAAAGAAACGAAACCAAAACATTGGTTTCCCTTTTAGGGAACGTGCGTAAAATGTGCGTCGTGGTGCAGAAGATATCGACTCGCAACGATAAATCGGCGAACCGTGTTCGAATTCCAGTTGAATTAGTTGCATTCACTTACGCACAAATACCCCTAGGAAAAGTATTAATCCGTTTCTTTTTCCCTCCAGCTTTGGTTAAATAGCAGGACAGATTGTTTTTGGTTGGCAAACAGTCTTCCGCAGATATTAATGACAACCTATTGCGGGAAAGTTATGCCCAGTTAGTCACATCAATTTTCAAGACATGATCGCCTACGCGTGCATTAGTTATGGCACTTAACAGACTGACTGTGTAAGAAAAACATGATTCAGAATAGGTTTTGTTATTTTTTCATTTTGAATTTCTAAGCATACAGTAACATTCCTAATAAAATCATCTTTTTATAATCAATAAGAAGGATATCCCGGCGTTGCTCGGGTGTTATGAAAGCTTTAAAACTAATCCATGGTCCTGGAGTTCAGACTCTTTGGACGTTGGCACGAAAGACTAAAAAGCAATAGTTGTTTCCAGTTAAAGCGAAACCGTAGATTGAAAGAAAAATGAATGGATGTAAGACAAATTTTGAATTCCTGGTATCAATATGAAATAAGTTTCTTTCGTCGTAAACTGAAATTTGAAGGCTAAATAAGTACCCTGAATAAATTGTATCATGGCTAAGACTAAGAACAATTATACTTACTTAGAGCCAAACCCGAAGCAAAAACTAAAATAAAAGGGCTGAAAAAATACAGACATACAGGCAGATAAACAGACACACACACAAACATCTTACCCTTGATATATATATATATATATATATATATATATATATATATGTATATATTATCGATTTTCTGCACTATTGTAAGAACTGCAAACTTGAAACTTCTGAATATTGTTTCTTGTCTTTGTCGATGAGTGTATTAAATTTGATTATAATCGGACTACACCTTCTATAACCCAATTTTTACGATTATCGATTTTCGATATTTATCGGTGGTATCTAGACACAAAACCTAGCTAAGAACATTCGCAGACGCTTATAGTACAACTGTGTAAATGTTCAAAAAAATTGGTTCAGCCGTTTCGCAGTCTATAGCTAACGGACACACACAGACAGACACACACAGAGACAAAGTTCCATTTATAAATAAGTTTAGATATACTACGGCGGGATGTGAGTTTTGGTGCAGTGGATATCGACACGGAACAACAAATCGGGGAGCCGAGTTCGAATTGCAGGTGATTTCTTTGCATTCACTTAAGCACAAATAACCTTCGGAAAGGTATGAATCCGTCTCTTGCCTCCAGTTATGGGTTAAATAATAAGACAGATTAGGTTCTATAGCCTTGGCTGTCAGCCAGTCTACCGCAGAAAGCAATGGCAAACTACTACGGGATAATCTTCTGCCCAGTCAGTCATGTCTCTTTCGAGACATGATCGCCCAAAGCGTGTATCACGTATGGCACTTAACTGATTGATACTACATCACATTAGGTAGGTGTTGTTGGTAGGTTGATTTTGCTTAGCAACATAACATCTCTATGAATTATTTAATGCCGAAGTATTTTGTAAGTATTTTTATAGTTTCAAGTATGGCTTTTTTTTTTCATAATTATATACTTTTTTTTATTTTGAGATATATAATTTCTAGATTATAAAATGTATTGCTAGTAATTTTATTATAAAAATGTGTTTGTATACTTTTTTAGTTTTCTCATTTTGTTATAAAAATCTATTTTTGCTCATTTTATTATCAACGTGTACTGTTGTGTTTTGTTTGGGGTTCACTATTTGTTCAAAGCACCCTAACAGGTGCTACCAACCCGGGTCATGGTGGACGTGGGAATAACAACAAAGAGAAGGTGATTGCACGCTTCTCAAAACTTCTAGTATCCCGATCAGATAGACCTTGCTGCCAGATGTCGTTTATCGTCATACCCAGGTTGATGTGAGATGTTACAAAAATGGCAAACATCTACTTATGAGTAAAGAGGTATATAGATGGAATTATCATTCAGGATGGGTCCCTGAAATCAGACCAGAGGCACAAAAAGAACTGAATATTACCTGGTATCACTGATGCCGTGGGGTGAGGGTTAATGCTTATTTGATTCAGCCTTGTGTCATACATAAGCAAACTCTTTACAGCTTACACGTTTTATCCAGAATTATCAGAAGGTTATTTTCAGAATAAATAATAAATAATAAATATTAATAATAAATTAATAAATAATCGTCAGAAGTTTTTCATCAGAAGGTTGGTAGCAGTTTGTAATGTGTGGATCCCTGTAAAATGGTGTAAGAATATATATATTTCATGTTAAAATAAAACCCTTATTAAAAGGATAGACTAAGAAGAATAGCTAGCTAACAAGAATAGCTTAACTCATTACGTGTTTCTCATAGAAACACGTAATGTGTTAAGGGTATAAGTTTGTAGTATTAATTTGTTGGAAAGGGTTTATGCGTATGTACGTATGCATTGCATGTATGAGCGTTTAGTCGTAGAAGTGTTTCTGTAGGGAGAAGAAGTAAAAGGAATCAACACACGAGAAAGAAGGGAAAAGAGGACAATGTCCGGGTGAGACTTGAAGCATCTCGCGTTACATTTTAGCTTGTCGTCTCTGCTGCTTCCATCATTGACTCAGACTGACTGACACTGATCGAAGTCTTTTATAGTAATTTAAATTTTTCGCACATGATCGCGAAATCTTTATGATCTTGCAATTCACTTACACTGGTCAGAATATCAATTTAACATCTACTTGCGAAATCCGGTTTCGACTTTTTCTTTAAGTACATGGGCAATGCTTTTTGTCTTTAACAAAAACCAGGATTTCACAGGTCATTGTGAATTTTTGTAAAACTGAAGAAGGTTGATTTTAATTCTTAATTTCCTATCCCACATCACCTCACTGATATGTATGTGTGGAACTCACCCTGTGTCAAACTTAACTTCATAGTGAGGTTGCTAAAAAAAAATGGATGGTTATATCTTTCAGTTATATTTCTCGTTTAAATATTTTTTTAAGAATGAAAATCTGAAAAACTTTGAAAGAAAAAAAACGAAAAAAAAAATTAAGCGCATTAGTAAGTTTTTTTTTTCATTATTTTCATTATTGAATCTGCCCGCAGCTTAGATTGAAAATGGGTTTTCTTTACCCCGTGTGACATCTAAGGTGTGTTACTTTCCCAAGGGCATTGACTCCTCAGAATCCATTCGGTCGATAAAGGACTGGAATCCGTAACACTAAATACAGAGTCCAGTGTCTTTATTGAAAGCCGACGTACTTCTCAGATAGTGTGAAGTGTTCTAGGAGAGAAAATCGATGTTATTTTGAGAGCCGAAATATCGACCCCAGTTTTCGCGACATCAGATTCTATCAACTAAAACCAAAATGGTTTATGGTATTTTTACTTTTTGGTTTATCCTAATATTCGTTGAAATCTTACACCAGTAGTATCCACCGGCTTTTACAGGAGAGCAGGTGACAGTAAGTCTTCTCAAAAGTATTGTCATTATTAATCTTTTTTGACTCGTCCATTTATAATCATGAGAAATTATTTACACTAATCTCACATCATTGATCGCTTGCTTGTAGTAATTAGACGTAAAAATGTGAAATTGTCAGAATTCCTTAGATGAAGCATTGTCATTATCACTAATATTTGATTTGTAATTCTTTCATCTTATTTTTCTTGCTTGTTTACACCTAGTAGAAATAAGACGTTATAATCTGAAATTGTCTGAATTACTTAGATGAAGCATTGTCATTATCACTAATATTTGATTTGTAATTCTTTCATCTTATTTTTCTTGCTTGTTTACACCTAGTAGAAATAAGACGTTATAATCTGAAATTGTCTGAATTCCTTAGATGAAGCATTGTCATTATCTATCTAATATAAACTTATTTACAAATGGAACTTTGTCTCTGTGTGTGTGTGTGTCCGTTACCTATAGATTCCGAAACGTCTGAACCGATTTTCTTGAAAATTTACACAGTTTTACTATAAGCATCTGCGAGTGTTCTTCGCTAGGTTTTGTGTCAAGGTACTCCCGATAAATATCGAAAATCGATAATCGAAAAAATCGGGTTATAGAAGGAGTGGTCTGATTTTAATCAAATTTGACACACTCATAGACAAAGACATAAGAAACGATATTCAGAAGTTTCAAGGTTGCAGTTCTTACAATAGTGCAGAAAATCGAATATATATATATATATATATATATATATATATATATATATATATATATAAGGCAAGATGTTTGTGTGTGTCTGTTTATCTACCTGTATATCTGTATTTTTTTCAGCTCTTTTATTTTAGTTTTTGCTTCGGGTTTGGCTCTAAGTAGGTATAATTGTAGTTCTTAGTCTCAGCCATGATACCATTTACTCAGAGGACTTATTTAACCTTCAAAATTCAGTTTACAACGAAAAAGACTTATTTGATATCGATACCAGGAAATCAAAATTTGACTTGCATCCATTCATTTTTCTTTCAGTCTACGGTTTCACTTAACTGGAAACAACTATTGCTTTTTTTAGTCTTTCGTGCCAACGTCCAACGAGTCTGAGCTCCAGGACCATGAATTAGTTTTAAAGCTTTCATTACACCCGAGCAACGCCGGGCTATAATGCTAGTCACTAATATCTGTTTTTCTCTCATTTTATTTTTCTTGCTTGTTTCCACCTCGCAGTAATAAGACGTAATCGTCTGAATTCGTCTAAATTTCTGAGATGAAGCGTTATCGTTAATACCAATGTTTTGTTTGTAATTATGTCGTCTTATTTCTCTTGCTTGTTTACACCTCGTAGTAAGAAGATGAAATAGTCTGCAGTTGTCTGAATTTCTTCAATGAAGCATTGTCGTTTTTAATAATTTCTGAATTGTGATTCTCTCATCATATTACTCTTGCTTGTTTACACCTCGTTTTAGTAAGATGTAACAGTGTGAAGTTGTCTGAATTTCTTTGATGAAGAATTGTCATAATTAATATTTTATGACTAATATTCCTTTCATCATATTTTCTTCTTGTTTATATCTCATAGTAAAAGACTTAATTGCCATAATGTGTCTAAATTTCTTTGATGAAACACTGTCATGATTATTTATTTTTAACTAAGCCATCTTTCATCATACCTCCTTTGTATATTTTTATACCGAACAGGAAAATGATGTAATATCTGGTGTCTATATATATATATATATATATATATATATATATATATATATATTTAGTGTATCGAGGCAGCAAATAATTTTCTAAACATATACTGTTAAATATAAGAGACAATGAATGTTTATTTGTTTAATCATGAGCCATTCTAAACGTCGTATTTTGGCTTTAATTTCAGTTGAAAATAAAGACAAATTTCTCCAAAATTTGGATAATTTTTTATTAATTTGCTTCTAAGCTTTCGGCTCACATGAGCCATCTTCAGAGAGGTTATTTAGAGGGTAATACAATAACATCCACCATCACCGACGATTTTATTTTGTGTTGACATAAAACTCTGCTAGGCAACGGCAATAGTTACCAAAAAATAACAAACGCAGTTCTCAAATTTGCAATGCGGTTCTATGACGTCACACCGCGTGATAGCATAAATTACAACAAAATCATGTATTCAAATGCAATGTAATGTGTTATATCTGGATTTAAAGGTGATTTAAATCACCTTTAAATCTGGACATAAGACTGAAGATGGCTCATGTGAGCCGAAACTTTGAAGCAAATTAATAAAAAATTATACAAATGTTGGAGAACTTTTGTCTTTATTTTCAACTGAAATTAAAGCCAAAATGCAACGTTTAGAACGGCTCATGTTTAAGCATAATAGACATTCATCAAGTAGTAAACGATATTTTTTTAAAAGAAATGGAAATTTGTCGGCATTTTTTTTTTGTGTGTGTGTACGTGATAAAGTGGGTAGAGAAAATGAGAAACCACAATGGGGAATCATAAAAAGGACACAGAGGAAATAAAAATTAAAGAGGAAAAAGAGAGAGAAAGAACTAAAGAAACATGAAGTTAGAATAAAAAAAAGGCGCCAGGTTTAGGTAAGAAGTAAAGTATAGTCATGTACAACCTTTCGGCGTCTGAAATATATATATATATATATATATATATATATATATATATATATATATAGAGATATATATATAGATAAATATATATGAGGAAGATGTAAGAAATGTATAGCGGGGGGGGGGGGGGAAGAAAGTGAGAGAAAATGGGTGGATAAGAAAGAAGTCGGGGAGAGACAGAATAATCGGCAAGGAGATAGGAATTTTAACACTCTGGCCTGGAACGGGTTGTAGATAGATATATAGATAAATATATAGATATATAATATAGATATATATATAGATATATATATATAGATATATAATGTAGATATATATATATAGATATATAGATATATATATATATAGATAAATATATAGATATATAATATAGATATATATAGATATATATATAGATATATAATGTAGATATATATATATAGATATATATATATAGATAAATATATAGATATATAATATATATATATATATATATATATATATATATATATATATATATATATATATATATATATAGATATATATATATAGATAAATATATAGATATATAATATATATATATAGATATATATAGATATATATATAGATAAATATATAGATATATAATATAGATATATATATATAGATATATAATATAGATATATAGATATATATATATAGATAAATATATAGATATATAATTTATATATATATATAGATAGATATATATATAGATATATATAGATAAATATATATATATAATATATATATATATATAGATAGATATAGATAAACATATAGATATATAATATATATATATATATATACATATATATATATATATAGATAAACATATAGATATATAATATATATATATATATATATAGATAAATATATTGATATATAATATATATAGATAAATATATAGATATATTTGTCGTAGCAAAGTATAAAACAAAAATCTTTTATCGTTCTATGAAATCAGATCACGTACATAGCCGTAGGAATGTTTCAAAATAATCTTACCAATCACAGTGAAACCAACACCAATTATAAGAAACTAAACCGCTAGAACTGGCGTTAACTTAACTGTAATTTGTCCTGAAACCCCGGAAGAGGATCCCTTCCAGGGGCAAAGGTGGTACAAAAAAAAAAAAAAGGAACCAACGGCGTACAAGCACAAAACGACGAGTACTCGTTCAGTCAGTCAGTTAAGTGCCATACGTGATACACGATTGGGCGATCATGTCTCGAAAGAGACATGACTGACTGGGCAGAAGATTATCCCGCAGTAGGTTCCCATTGCTTTCTGCGGTAGACTGGTTGCCGCCCAAGGCTATAGAACCCAATCTGTCCTGCTATTTAACCCATAACTGGAAGGAAGAGACGGATTAATACCTTTCCCAAGGGTATTTGCGCGTAAGTGAATAAAATGGATTCAACTGGAATTCGAACTCGGCTCCCCGGCTTCTCGTTCCGATCTCCACTGTACCATAACGCACATCAGTACTCGTTAGAAAGAAAAAAAAAACTACGAAACCTTAACAATAAAGTGCT
The DNA here is from genome assembly GCA_037127315.1 of Ascarosepion bandense. Taxonomy (NCBI): domain Eukaryota; kingdom Metazoa; phylum Mollusca; class Cephalopoda; order Sepiida; family Sepiidae; genus Ascarosepion; species Ascarosepion bandense. The sequence continues at coordinate 3,649,361 of JBBBDQ010001697.1, read as the reverse complement.
CGATACATAGTACGAAAGTACCAACGCAGAGCTACAAATGTAAAAAATGTTTTTACGTATATATATATATTGTTCATTCAGCAAGGAATTAGAACACTCTCGGCTATTGGGCATGTATAATGAAAATATACACGCTAAAAAGTCTGCTTCCTTATGGCTAGCGCCCGTAGCTCAGAGGTAGAATCGCCAATTGATGCGAATTCGGTCGGCTTTTAATCCTGGGTAAAAAGCAATCGGCTGTCTAACCGTACTGATGACTGTGATACAGCGAAACAGATCTGTTTGCGGATGACTATATATATATATGTGTGTAAAAAGTGTACGTATATAATTATAAATAGCAATATATATATATATATATATATATATATGCAATTTGTTATATATATTATATTATTTATATATTATATATGAGTAGTACTTATTTCAAAGCGCTCAATATGAGTGATAGAGCAGACATATTCATATAGATAGGTAGCCATTTTTTTAACACTAAGCAGTTTGTCTGACGATCGCAAGAGCGTGAAACCCAGGGTTACAAACTCACATCTCTCTCTCTCTCTCTCTCTCTCTCTATATATATATATATATATATATATATATATAGGAAAAACTACTAAAAAGTTGTAAGTTTAAAAATGTAGTTTTTTAACAGGATTTGTTTATTTCTATTATTATATTTGATATTTCAGACCGTCATCGGTCCTTCATCAGAAACAAATGATTTTAAAATTTAAATTAGAAACGTATTTCGCGAGAGTGTTCGTGGAGAGAGAAATACGTTTCTAATTTAAATTTTAAAATCATTTGTTTCTGATGAAGGACCGATGACGGTCTGAAATATCAAATATAATAATAGAAATAAACAAATACTGTTAAAAGACTACATTTTTAAACTTACAACTTTTTAGTAGTTTTTCCTATACATATTAAGACAGTATACGTGGATCATCACTATGTTATATATATATATATATATATATATATATATATATATATATATATATATAAAATGGCTGTTCTTAAATCTGTATGCAAACATGGGTCGTGAAATAAAACATGATAAAACAGGTTTCAATATTTTTCAGATGTCATAAAATCTATTAGACCAATGAAAACGTAGCTGTTGGCTGGAAAGTGTCGTCACTTACATTAATATATGCTAAATCTTATCATATTTCATTCTTTGTTCTAGCAGAAATATTTGACAGAAGCAATAAAAATAGATACAAAAATGAAATCCATAATTCCGAAAAGGTATCGACAAGGATTGGATATAATCCGCTTGTTAAGAAGAAAATGACACCCACGAATTATGTTTGTATTATGGCTTCTTGGTGTTGGGGTGCAACTTACGAACGCCATAATATTTAATAACCGAATTGAATGTGTCGAAACATTAGGACTTATTCTCAACAGTGCATCCTAATTTTTGTCATGAGGTTTGATTAACCATGTCAATGCGACGTCATCGAGAAGAAGAAAATACTTGGCTAATCCTTCTCTTTTCTCTCTCCCCGTATCATTTATTTCTTCTTCCCATGTCACCGATCTTATGCGCCGAGCGGATTTAATATTTTTTTTGCTTGTTTCAATTTGTCTTTACTTGCTGCATATATACGTTTGCCTTTTTTTACTCTAATTACATTTGACTTATTTTCTATATTTTTCATGTTAAAATGTTCTTTATCTGATTTTGTTAGTTTCTTTCTCTCTTTCGCTCTTTCTTTCCTTTTGAAGTGTTGTTTGTTTATTTTGTCGAGCGCATCTTTTTTTATATTTATTTATTATTTTAATTTATTTATCGATTCTTTGCATTCTTTCTTTCTTTTTCTGAAGGATTCACTCATTTCTTTCTTTTAACGATTTTTTCTTTCTTTTATGAATAATTTCTTTACCTTACTTGAATTCTTTTTGTTGATTCTCACTTTTCTTTATTTCTCTCTCTTTCTTTTTTCTTTCTTGTTTTCTTTCTTTCTTTTTGAAGTGTTGTCTGTTTATTTGGTCGAGTCCATTTTTTTTATTCATTCTTTATTTTAATTTCTTTATCGATTCTCTGCATTCTTTCTTTCTTTTTCTTTTCTTTCTTTCTTTTTCTTTTCTTTCTTTCTTTTTCTTTTCTTTCTTTCTTTTTCTGAAGGATTCACTCATTTCTTCTTTCTTTTAACGAATTTTTCTTTCTTTTATGAATAATTTCTTTACCTTACTTGAACTCTTTTTGTCGATTCTCACTTTTCTTTATTTCTCTCTCTTTCTTTTTCTTTTCTTTCTTTCTTTTTCTTTTCTTTCTTTCTTTTCTTTTCTTTCTTTCTTTTTCTGAAGGATTCACTCATTTCTTCTTTCTTTTAACGAATTTTTCTTTCTTTTATGAATAATTTCTTTACCTTACTTGAACTCTTTTTGTCGATTCTCACTTTTCTTTATTTCTCTCTCTTTCTTTTTCTTTTCTTTCTTTCTTTTTCTTTTCTTTCTTTCTTTTTCTGGAGGATTCACTCATTTCTTCTTCTTTCTTTTAACGATTTTTTCTTTCTTTTATGAATAATTTCTTTACCTTACTTGAACTCTTTTTGTCGATTCTCACTTTTCTTTATTTCTCTCTCTTTCTTTTTCTTTTCTTTCTTTCTTTTTCTTTTCTTTCTTTCTTTTTCTGGAGGATTCACTCATTTCTTCTTTCTTTTAACGATTTTTTCTTTCTTTTACGAATAATTTCTTTACCTTATTTGAATTCTTTTTGTGGATTCTCACTTTTCTTTATTTCTCTCTCTTTCTTTTTTCTTTCTTGTTTTCTTTCTTTCTTTTTGAAGTGTTGTCTGTTTATTTGGTCTAGTCCATTTTTTTTATTATTCATTCTTTATTTTAATTTCTTTATCGATTCTCTGCATTCTTTCTTTCTTTCTTTTTCTTTTCTTTCTTTCTTTTTCTTTTCTTTCTTTCTTTTTCTGGAGGATTCACTCATTTTTTCTTCTTTCTTTTAACGATTTTTTCTTTCTTTTATGAATAATTTCTTTACCTTACTTGAATTGTTTTTGTTGATTCTCACTTTTCTTTCTCTCTCTTTCTTTTTTTCTTTCTTTCTTTTTGAAGTGTCTGTTTATTTGGTTGAGTGCATCTTTTTTATATTTATTTATTATTTTAATTTCTTTATCGATTCTCCGCATTTTTCTTTCTTTTCTTTCTTTCTCTTCTTTCTTTCTTTTTCTAGAGAATTCACTTATTTCTTCTTTCTTTTAACGATTTTTCTTTCCTTTATGAATTATTTCTTTCCTTACTTGAATTCTTTTTGTCGATTCTCACGTTTCTTTCTTTCTTTTGTTGAAAGATTGTATCTTCTTTTTCTTAAATTTGTTATTTTTCTTTCTGTTTTTTTTTCTTTTTTTCGGCAATTATCTCATTTTTTTTTCTTTGACGATTCTTTCTTTCTTTAATGATTTCTTTCTTTTCTTTATTTCTTTAATTCTTTTTGTCGATTCTCACCTTTGTTTGTTGGGTCGATTCACTCATTCTATTTTCTTTCTTTTGTTGATTCTTTTTTATTTCTTTTTTAATTATATTTTCTTTCTTTCTTTCTTTTTTTATGAATTATATTGTCTTTCTTTCTTTCTCTGAATTATATTCATTCTTTCTTTCTGAATGATATCTTTTTTCTTTTTTAATTATTTTCATTTTTCTTAATTTTTCATGCAAAGTATTTTATTTCTTTCCTTCTTTCTATATTTTGGGAGTCTTTCTTTCTGTATTTGCTTCTTCTGTTTCTTTGTTTCATTGTTTGTTTGTTTCTTTTTGTTTTGTCTTTCCTTGTTTCTTTTGTCGATTTTCTCATTGCTTTTTTGTTTAATTTCTCGATTCGTTCTTTCTTTTTTATCAATTATCTTTTTTTCTTTCTTTCTTATCTCGATTCTTTCTTTCATTCTTTCTTTCTTTCAATTTATGGTCGATTCCCTCGTTTGTTCTTGTGTCATTAGTAGATTTTTTCTTTTTCTTTTTATCAATTATTATCTTTCTTTCTTTCTTTCTTTCTTTCTTTCTGTTTCTTTCTATTTTCTGTCTTTCCTTCTTCTTCTTTTTTTGTAACCTTCTTGTCCCCAATTTCTTTCTTTCTTTCTTTCTTTATCGATTTTTTCCTTCTGTATTTGCTAGTTCTCTCCTCTTTCTTTCTTTCTTTCTTTCTATTTTCTCTCTTTCCTTCTTCTTTTTTGTAAACTTCTTGTCTCCAATTTGTTTGTTTGTTTCTTTCTTTCTTTCTTTATCGATTTTTTCCTTGTGTATTTGCTAGTTCTCTCCTCTTTCTTTCTTTCTTTATTTCTTTCTGTTTCTTTCTATTTTCTCTCTTTCCTTCTTCTTTTTTGTAAACTTCTTGTCTCCAATTTGTTTCTTTCTTTCTTTATCGATTTTTTCCTTGTGTATTTGCTAGTTCTCTCCTCTTTCTTTCTTTCTTTCTTTCTTTCTTTCTTTCTTTCTTTCTTTCTTTCTTTGTTTCTTTCTATTTTCTCTCTTTCCTTCTTCTTTTTTGTAAACTTCTTGTCTCCAATTTGTTTCTTTGTTTCTTTCTTTCTTTCTTTATCGATTTTTTCCTTGTGTATTTGCTAGTTCTCTCCTCTTTCTTTCTTTCTTTCTTTCTTTCTTTCTTTGTTTCTTTCTATTTTCTCTCTTTCCTTCTTCTTTTTTGTAAACTTCTTGTCTCCAATTTGTTTCTTTCTTTCTTTCTTTCTTTCTTTCTTTATCGATTTTTTCCTTGTGTATTTGCTAGTTCTCTCCTCTTTCTTTCTTTCTTTCTTTCTTTCTTTCTTTCTTTCTTTCTTTCTTTCTTTCTTTTTCTAATGCAAATTATTTCCTTTCTTTGCTTCTTTTTTTACTTTGTCCAGTTATTGTACTTGCTAGTTAACACTTTTTTTTTCTTTTTTACTTCTTTTCTTCCGTCACTGAATTTCTTTCCGATCTGTCGATTTCCTAGTTTTATCTTTTTTCTTTCAGTTGTTGTTTCACTACTTCTTTCTTCCATTTATGTATTTAATTAATGGAGGATTACATTTTCCTATGTTTTTCTTTTATTTATGTTTTCTTTTCTTTCTAATCGCCACTTCTTTTTTTTTTTTTTTCATTTTGTCCACTTTTTCCTTTTCTCGATTTCACTTTTACAACATCTTTCTTTTTCTACCGTTCTTTTCTTTTATGATATTTTTGGCTTCTTCCTATATGTTATTCCTTTACCGTTTCTCTTGATTCTACTTATTCCATCAGTTCCTGTTATTTTCGAATCGTTCTATCGGTCTTTTTGGGCGATTTTTCTTCTTTTGTCATGTGTCTCTTCCCACATTCTCTTTTCGATTTGGAAAATACTGCTTTCTCTTTTACCTTGTCGATTTTTCTTTTGTTTCATTTGAAAGGTCTTTCTTTCTTTCTTTCTTTCTTTCTTTCTTTCTTTTATATTGATTTTTTCCTTGTGTATTTATTAGTTCTCTCCTCTTTCTTTTTTTCTTTCTTTCTATTTTTCTCTACTTTCCTTCTACTTTCTTTATTTGTAACCTTCTTGCCCTTAATTTCTTTCCTTCTTCCTTTCTTTCATTTTTTCTCTTTTTTTCTTTCTTTCTTTCTTTCTTTCTTTATCGATTTTCCTTGTGCATTTGCTAATTCTCTGTTCTTTCTTTCTTTCTTTCTTTCTTTCTTTCTATTTTCTCTCTTTCCTTCTTTTTCTTTATTTTGTAACCTTCTTGTACCCAATTTCTTTCTTTCTTTCTTTCTTTATCGATCTTTTCCTTGTGTATTTGCTAGTTCTCTCCTCTTTCTTTCTTTCTTTCTTTCTTTTTCCTTCTACTTTCTTTATTTGTAACCTTCTTGCCCTCAGTTTCTTTCTTTCTTTCTTTCTTTCTTTCTTTCTTCCTTTCTTTCATTTTTTCTCTTTCTTTCTTTCTTTCTTTCTTTCTTTCTTTCTTTCTTTCTTTCTTATGTATTTGCTAGTTCTTTCTTTCTTTCTGTTTCTTTTCATTTTTCTCTCTTTCCTTCTCCTTCGTTTATTTTTAACCTTCTTGTCCCCAATTTCTTTCTTTCTTTTTGCTTTCTTTATTGATTTTCCTTGTGTGTTTGTTAGTTCTCTCCTCTGTCTTTCTTTCATTCCTTCTTTCTTTCTTTTTCTTTCCATTTTTCTCTCTTTCCTTCTTCTTTCTTTATTTGTAACCTTCTTGCCTTTAATTTTTCTTGCTTTCTTTTCTTTTTTCTTTATTTATTTATATACTTCTTTCTTTCAATTTTTTCTTTCTTTATTTTTCTTTTTTTCTCTATTTCTTTCTTTAAACGATTCTCTTATTCCTTTTTATTTAATCTGTCAATTCTTTCATTTTTTCTCTGGCAATTTTTTCTTTTTTCATTCTTTTTTCTTTTTTCTTTTTTCATTCTTTTTTCTTTTTTCTGTTTTCATTCTTTTTTCTTTTTTCATTCTTTCGTTTTTTTCTTACGTTGTCTTTCTTTTTTCTTTTATTTTCTTTTTTATGTTTTTTATTTTTCTTTTTTCTTTTTTCTTTTTTTATTTATTTTATTTTTCTTTTATTTGTCTATTTTTATTTATTCTTCTGTTCTCTCATTTCTTTCTTTCCTTCATTTTTTTCTCTATTGCTTCATTCGTTAGTATATTTTCTTATTCTTTTTACATTTTTTCTCGAATCATCCTTTCTTTTATAAAATATTTTCTTTATTTTTCTTCTCTTTCAAATTGAAATTCTTTTCTTTTTTTCCTTCTTTTTCGCTTTTGTTAGTTCTCTACTCTATTTTTTCTTTTTTTTTTTTTACACGTTTTTATTATTTTATGAAAATATTTACGAAATTTCTTCTTCCTCTGGCAGTTCTTTCTCTCTTTTTTTATTAACTTCACTTTTCTTTTTCTTTCACTGGCTCATTCATTCTTTTTATCATTCTTCCTGTATTTCTTTCTTTATTTTGCTTGCTTGCTTTGCAAGACTTTTTCGGTCTGTTTCTCTTTCTCCTTCCTTTCTTCCTTGTACATTTTTCTAACTGATATTTATGTCTTTACGTAATTCTCTTAATAATTACATATTTTTTTATTTTTAATTCTTTTACAATTTCTCTTTATTAATTCTTTCTTCTTTTTACATTGCTTTGTTCAATGACTTAACATTAATAATAATAATAATAATTGCGTGTCGGCGTTACCTGAGAACAGTTCGTGCGATTATGAAAGCTCTGTGCCTTTCAGCTACGGTCATGAACTGACATATGACCAATAGGACCCGTTGAATTATCTAAAAGCCGGATAAGTTACCAAATAATAATAATAATAACAAAAAGAAGAAGAAAAAGAAGGAGGAGGAGGAGAAGAAAAAGAAGAAGACGATGAAGAAGGAAAGGTTTTATGAATGTATCCATTGCTGTCATGGGTATGGTAATAAATCTTAGTCATAATAGCAACGGATTCAAAATCATCTTAAAGTTCATTCACTCTTATAATCAGATAACTAATACTGTAGCAAAAAGTGTGTTTCTACAAAATAGACTTAAAATAATTGTAACAGAAATCGACTGAAAATCAAGCCGATTTAAATATAAGAGACTATGAATGTTGATTATGTTTCATCATGAGCCGTTCCAAATTTGATTTCAGGTGAAAATAAAGACAAAAATTCTCCAAAATTTGGATAATTTTTTATTAAATTGGTTCCAAGTTTTCGGTTCACATAAGCCATCTTCAGAGAGGTTACAAGGACGTTAACATAAAAACTTAATAAAAATGTTGGAGAATTTTTGTCTTTATTTTCACCGGAAATCAAAGCCAAAATACGACGTTTAGAACGGCTCATAATTAATCATAATAGACATTCATTGTCACTTATATTTAGCAGTATATGTTTAAAAAATATATATAGGCTTGATCTTTAGGTGGATCCCGTTAAAATTAATATTAGAACACACACACACACACACACACACACACACACACACACACACACACACACACACACACACACACACTGCGATGGTTAAATTGTCGTCTAAATAACACAACATGAAAATAACACTGACATCTCATTTTAGTTGATATATTTAACAAAATTTTACAAAAATTAATATCTTGAAAATGCTAAAGGTTACATTTATTCAATCAAATCACTATTGTCTTCAAAAGCGAACTCCAGACATCATTGAAACCTTCTGCAACTTTTCTGTACGGTCTCCGTGTTTAATTTGTTGAATGCTCTCATAATCTATGTCTCCAGTTCATCTTTGGTTTTAGAAGGAGTTTTGTTGGTCTCTCATTCAACTGCGCTCCACACATAATGAAATCAAGTGGGGTACATTCCTGTTGTTAGACATAGGATCTTCCAGCAATACTTTCATGGCTCCTGCTCGGACGAACTTAAGTCACTGGTGCCTCCTCAACAGGTGTTTACTCGTGCAACCAGACTGGCAACTGGGTCCCACCCATTCACAGTCTTCTTCTTCTTCTATGTGCCCTGTCCCTTCAGGACGTAGGCGATCATGGATCTCCACGTCTCCCTATCCCTTGTGGCTCTTAGTATGTTTGCTCCTGTTGCTCCTGGCAACCCCCGTTCCGTCATCCACCTGATCAGGCCCTGCAAATATGTTATCCGCTGCCTTCCTCTGTCTCTCCTTCCTTCTATCTGACCAGTCAGTATCAGGTTCTCCAGGCTTTCCTTCCTCATTGCATGTCCCAGGAACTTCAGTTGTCTCTTCCTGATGCTCAGCATCAATTTCCTTTTTGTTGCCATTCTTTCTAACACTTCGTCGTTGCTTGTATGCTCAGTCCACGATATCCGTAGCATCCTTCTGTAGAACCACATTTCGGCCGCTTCCAGTTTTGTCCTCATTTTCGATGATATTGTCCAGCATTCACAGCCGTACTGAAGAACTAACATCACGTAGCAGTCTAGCACTCTTTTCTTCGTTTCTATTGAGATCTTCCTGTGTGTTAGTATTTTGCTCATCTTCTGGAACGCGTCCTTTGCCATGCCAATTTGCCTTCGGATCTCCGTGTCGCACTTTCCATCTCCTGTTAGAACACTTCCTAGGTACTTAAATTCTTGGACTTGTTTGATTCTGTTATCCCACACCTGTATTTGGCATTTTGGGTTGTATCTTTTGCTGATGACCATGCACTCAGTTTTCTTAAAGTTTATTTGTAGTCCCCTCTTGTCACTCTCCACTGCTACTTTCTGTATGAGATCTTGCAGTTTCCTTTCCGTGTCCGCAATCAGTACTGTATCGTCCGCGTATCTTATGTTGTTCAGGTTGTGGCCTCCAATAATAAATCCTGGTGTGTCATCTAGGGTCCTCAAAATATTCTCGCTGTATAGGTTGAACAAATCCGGTGAAAAGACACAGCCTTGTCTTACGCCTTTTTCTATCTTTGTGTATCTACTGAGGTCGTTACCTGTCCGTATGCAGGCCGTTTGCTGCCAGTAGAGATTCTTGATTATTCTTATATCTTTGCCGAAAATGTCGAGGTTTCCTATCATTTCCATCAATTCTTTGTGTCGTATTTTGTCGAATGCTTTCGCGTAATCAATGAAGCATAGGTACAAGTCTTTCTTCATTTGTAATGCCCTTTCAGAGAGCATCCTAATCATGAATATGGCGTTCCTTGTTCCAGTGTCTTTGACGAACCCGCACTGTTCCTGTCCTATCTCTGGCCTGATTCTGCTTCTCGCTCTATTCATCAGGATTCTGACAATCAGTTTTGTAATGTGACTCATTAAGCTGATAGTTCTGTGTAGTTCACACTCGTTTGCACCTGGTTTCTTCGGCAGTGCTATAAATATCGACTTGCATAGGTCGTCTGGTATTATTCCGCTGCTATAAATTTCGTTTATTATGTCGGTAATCTTTTCTATGCCATACTCTTCTAAGGCTGTCAGCAGCTCTATCAGGTGCTTTATTTCTGTTCATTTTGGCCATTGCCGCTTCCACTTCGGATTTTAGTATTTCCGGTCCATCCATCTCCTTGTGTATTCTCGGTTGTTCTCTCTTGTCGCCAAAGAGATCCTTTATGTATTCTTCCCATCGCTGGAGTATTTCCTCTTTCTCTACTATGATTGTCCCTTCCTTGGATTTTATGCATCCTGTTGAGGAACAGGTTTTTTGTCCTGTCAGTTCTCTTATCTCTTTATGCATTTCTGCTTTGTTGTTCCTGCTCAGTCTCTCTACTTCTGCACATTTGTTGTTGAGCCATTCCTCTTTGGCTTGTCTGCATTTGTTCCTTATCTCCCTGTGAAGTTTTTGTACTCTGTTCCGTGTCTTGGCGTTATTTTTTGTCTCCTTTGCATCATGTGGAGGATCTCTTCGGTCATCCACTCATTTTTTCTTCTTCGTCTGATTTCCTTTGGGGCTATGTTGTTCGCTGAGGTCACCATTGCTTCTTTTAGTGACTCCCATTTTGAGTATCCTTTTCCAATTTGTTCTTCATATTTCTTTTTTACGCTGTTATTATATTCTTTCTGCAGGGTGAGATCATCCTCTAGTGTGTCGTATTGCAGTCTTGGTGTTATGCTGGGTTTCTTCAGTCTTCGGAGTTTCACTTTTAGTTTGCAGATGACTGGGACGTGGTCACTTCCGCAGTCAGCACCTGGGTACGTTTTGCATTGGACTACTGCGTTCCTGAATCCATTCACAGTCAGGTTATCCAAATGCAGACGACAATTCTACTCCTGTAGCTTCTTCTCTCGCACTTCCCGCCTGTGGAACTCGCTCCCATATTCTTGCTTCCGTGGCGGCTACAACCTCCAGAAATTTAAATGCAAAGTCAATACTCATCTACTAACCACTGGACTCTAGCTCTCTTCCCACCCCTGTATATCCTTCCCTTTTTCTCCACCTATGTATCTGTCATCGCACCTGCTTTATCAGCTTTCTATTGTTCCTTTCTAACTAGTTTGTACTCCTCACTCTTTTCTAATTAATCTTTTTACAGTTATGTAGCCCCCTGCACATCAGTGGCGTTTCTGCCTTGCTCGGGGTGAAGTGATTTAAAAACCAAAAACAAAAGTTATCCTCTTCACCCACCCAGTACTACCTACTCACGACAGCTGATAAAGGCTTCCATGTTGAGTATGAGGGAGTTACTAAGAAATTCGGGAGTTTTTTTCTTCTCATAACAATCAGAGTGAGTTTCCAAACTGCCCTACCTTCATAATCACCATTAGATTCATTAAACTCTTTCCGAATTCTTTACACTGTCCCTACATCAACATTTAAACATCTGCAAGATAGATAATCTAAACTTATTTATAAATGGAACTTTTTCTGTGTATGTGTATGTGTCTGTGTGTCTGTGTGTCTGTGTGTCTGTGTCCGTTACTTATAGACTCCGAAACGGCTGAACCGATTTTCTTGAAAATTTACATAGTTTTACTATAAGCTTCTGTGAGTGTTCTTATTTAGGTTTTGTGTTGTGGTATCCTCGATGAAAATCGATAATCGAAAAAATCGGGTTATAGAAGGAGTGGTCCGATTTTAATCAAATTTGATACACTCAGAGACAAAGACATAAGAAACGATATTCAGAAGTTTCTAGGTTGCAGTTCTTACAATAGTGTAAAAAATCGATAATATATATATATATATATATATATATATATATATATATATATATGAGGCAAGATGTTTGTGTATGTGTCTGTTTATCTGACTGTATGTCCTTTATACAAATCCACAATTTTTATCCGATTCTCACCAATCTTCACACAAATATTCTTTAGGCTTAGTCTGAGCTCCAGGACCATGGATTAGTTTTAAAGCTTTCATTACACCCGAGCAACGCCGGGCTATACTGCTAGTGTTGTATAATCACGTATAAGAAACTGAGTTTGGTAGTTTTGGAAAGAACAATTTTTATAAGTAGAAGAGGAAATAGAATGGTCAAGGGTGAAAAAAGATGGATTTTGGTGGTTGGAAAAACAAGAATTTTGTTTGATGGCAGCAAAGGACAAACATTTTGTATGAGAAAACAGAGGAATAATTATTTTGATGCGTGAGAGAAGAATTTTAATGGTGGGAGAAGGTTAAGAAAAAAATTTGGTGTGTGAAAAAAGAGAATCTTTTGCGGATGGAATACTAGCAGAAAAACTTGGGTGAGTGGAACAGACGAAAAAGAATTTTAGTGGGTGAAAGTAAAAGAATTTTTGCAAGTGGAAGAAGAATTTTGGTCTGTAGCAGAAGAGTTGAAGGGAGCTAATGGAACAAGAACTGCTGTGGGTTGAGGAAGTGAAAGAATCATTTTGGAGAAGAATATTTTAGGTTAGTGCAATTAAGAGAAGAATAATTTTAGTGAGTGAATGAAGTGGAAGAAGAAATTTTGGTCAATGAAAGCAGCACAATTTTGAAGTATGGAAAAATAGGAAGAAATATTTTGGTAGATGAAGGAAAAAATGGAATTTTGGAGATCGGAAAATGAAAGATTTCGCTGGTTAGCGAAGGAAGAAGCATTTTGGTGAAAATTTTGGTGAGTTGAAGAATTATAAGAATTTTTTGGCTGAAAGAAAAGGCATTTCACCTGGTGTGTAAGGAAAGAAAAAGAACTTTGGTGGATCAAATTAAAAGAAGAATTTCCGTGTTGGGAATTTGGAGAAAAAGAGGAAGAATTTTGATGGCGGGAAGAAAAAAGAAAAATACTGCTGGAGAGTAAAAAGGAAAGAATAATTTTGGTGTACAAAAGAAGTGACGGAAGAATTTCGGTGAATAAAGAATTTTGATGGTTAGAAGAAGAAGAGGAATTTCGGTTGTGGAAAGCAGAGGAAGAAGAATTTTGGCTGGTTGGAGTAGAAGAAAAATCTTTGGCTGGAGAAAAAGAAGAATTTTTGAAGTTGAAAGAAGAAAACTTTTTTCTGTGGAAGAAGAGGAAGAAGTATTTTGGTGAGTAGAAGAAAAATAAAATTCTCGTGGTTGGGGAAAATAGGACGAACATGTTTGTGAATGAAGGAAACGAAAGAAGAATTCTGGTAAATGAAAAAAGAAGGTTGAGTTTTAGTGGTTAGAAAGAGGAAAAAGTAAATTGGATGAATGGATGAAGAGGAAGAAGGAATTTATTGATGGAAGAAGAGATGAAAGCAGCTAAAGGAAGAACACTTTTGATGAGTCGAAGAAGAGAAAGAATAATTTTGAAGAATGGTTGAAGATTTTCCGAATGTTTCCCCTTACCAAAAATATTTTTGTGGGGAAAAACAAGAGGTGAAATAATTTTGGTGAGTGAAAGTAGACGACGACGAAGAAGCAAAAGATGAAGAGTGCTAGAGAAGAAGAAGAAGAAGAAGAAGAAGAAGAAGAAGAAGAAGAAGAAGAAGAAGAAGAAGAAAACTAAACGACGATAAATTTTGGTAAGCGGGAGAAGAGGAAGAACATTTTGGCTGTGTACAAGAATTTTGGTGAGAGGTTGAAAAATAATTTCCTGAGAGAAAGAAGCGAAAAAATTATTTTGTTTCTGTTAGGGCGCCGCTCCTATTTGACTACAAAGACTGTTCCCATTGCTATATATAGCAATGGTGGATTCTCTACAAGGAGTCGGTAGAGAGTCACTAGACTGACGACTCTACGACACTGTCAGCACTCTGCCTTCGGGCGGGGGGCGCTCTCTGCTTCCGAGCAGAGAGCAGTAACCCAGTGGTGGTTCCGCCGAAGGGTAGAAGCACGACTGGGCAAAAATAGACAGACATTTTTTGGCCCGGCTATATGGCCGGGAATACCCACAATAAAATGACCATGTGTCACATCCAGCCTTGCGTGGGAAGACTAGTAAATACAGTCGGTAGAGAGTCACTAGACTGACGACACTACGACACTGTCAGCTCTTCGGGTAGTGGGCGCTCTCTGCTTCCGAGCAGAGAGCAATAACCCAGTCGTGGTTCCGCCGAAGGGTAAAAATACGACTGGGCAAAAATAGACAGACATTTTTTGGCCGGGCCATATAGCCCGGAAATCCCAGATATAAACTGACCATGTGTCATATGTTGCCCTTACTGGGAGGGACGACTAAATAATGAGTCGTAGAGAGTCACTTGAGAGTCTCTAATGAGTTACTGAAGAGTCAGTGCGAGTCAGTGATGAGTTAGTCACACTTCCGGTGGCGTACCGGAAGTAATCACGTATATACACGTCTTACGACGGATTGGACTCTTGTATCTTTTCTATTGTAAATATTACTAATCACTTCTGTACATACTAACCGTCTTTCCGCGGAATACAACTTATATTCTGATTCTGTTGTTGAGTTATTCATTTATACTTGGCGACATAACAGTTTCAAGAGATTAAATAAATTTGCTGGGTAGAATAAATGAAAGACGAATTTTGTGGGTGGAACAAAAATTTTGGTCAATGGAACAAGAGAAAAGTTAATGTTGGCTGGTGAAAGAGTAATTTTGCTGATCAGTAGACAATGAAGAAGAATTTTCTCGAATTGAAGAAGAGTAAAAAGAGAAAAAATGATTTCTGCAAAGGGAGGAAGTGGCAAAATATTTTTTGGAATGGCATGAATGTAAAAGCATTTTGGTGTTTGAAAGAAGAAGACCTTGGTGGGTAGATGTAGAGGAATTTTCGTAAGTGGAAGAAAAAGAAATGTATTTCTGAATAGGAAGAAAAATTTTGTTGATGGAAAAATTAAAGAAATGTTTTGATGCGTGGCGGAAAAATAATTTTGTTAAATAAAAGAAGTAGACGACTTTTTCTCGAGTGGAAAGAGGATTAATAATTTTGGTTTGTGGAAGCAGAAGCTGAACATAAATATTGGTGAATAAAAGAAGAGAAAGAAGAATTTTAGTGAGTGGGAAAAGAAATCTAAAAAGAGTGAATTGGAAGAAAAAAGTTGCAGAATACTGTAGTATTCAGTTAAGTCAGTTAAGTGCCATACGTGATACACGCTTGGATGATCATGTCTCGAAAGAGACATGAATGACTTGGCAGCAGTATGTTGCCATTACTTTCTGCGGTAAACTGGCTGCCAGCCAAAGCTATAAAACCCAATCTGTCCTGTTATTTAACCCATAACTGGAGGAAAGAAGCTGAAGAGGAATATTGGTGAATAAAAGAACAGAAAGAAGAATTTTGGTGGATGGGGAAAGGGGAAAAAGAAATATAAGCAGAGGGAACTGGTAAAAATCAGTTTAGAGAAAGCTGTGGAATTCATTCAGTTAAGTGCCATACGTGATACACGTATGGCACTTAACTGAATCTGACTGGGCAGAAGATTATTCCGCAGTAGGTTGCCATTATTTTCTGCCCGTAGACTGGTTGCCAGCCAAGGCTATAGAACCCATTTTGTTCTGTTATTTAGCTCATAAATGGATGGAAGAGACGGATTAATTTTTTTTTTTTTTTAATCATATCACCCCAAGCAAGGCGGTAACGCCACTGATGCGCAGGGGGCTACGTAAGGGTAAAAAGAATGGAAAAGAGAAAGCCGGAAACCACATCCTAAACAGGAAACAAGGGATGAGCCTCTTCACCTGTTCAATAGATGTGGGTGGAGTGTGAACCAGGCGATAGTTTAGTCTATCTACTCCAATTGAAAAAAAAAAAATAATAAAAAAGGAAAAGAGTGAAAAGATTGGAAAAGAGAAAACCGGAAACCGCATCCTAAACAGGAAACAAGGGATGAGCCTCTTCACCCGTTCAATAGATGTGGGTGGAGTGTGAACCGGGCGATAGTTTAGTCTATCTACTCCAATTGTTTAGTCTATCTACTCCAATTGTTTAGTCTATCTATTCCAATTCTAATACCTTTCTCATGTGAATGCAAGGAATGCCACTGAAATTCGAAATCGGCTCCCCGATTTATCGTTCCAGGTTGATATTCACTGCACCATAACGCACATCCTACTGTGGAATTACTCGTAAGATTTAAATTCACCAGAAAAATACAGCGAAAACAGTGAGAATTCTTAAAAGAAAAAAGAAAGAAACTGATGAATCTTAAAAGAAAAAGAAGGAAAAAAACAGAGAGGAATCAAAGAATGAATGAGAGAAACAAAATAAAATAAAATAAAAAGAGGAAACAAGGGAAGGAACACAAAAGAAAAACAAACGCGAAGGAAGTTTGATAAAGAATGATGCAAATAAAAAGAAAAAGAAAAAAAGTCGTTATATCAAAATAACTCAGCAAGAAAAACAAAGCAAGTCGCCTGTAAAGAAAATAAGAAAGAAAAAAGAAAGAAAAAGTATTTGTTGAGTATTAACAAAATTTGTAAAGGCTGTAATAGTGAAAAAGAGGAAAAGAAAAAAAGAATAAAGTAAATAATTAACTAATCAACCAAACAACAAAAGAAAGAAAGAAAGAAAGAAAGAAAGAAAGAAAGAAAGAAAGAAAGACGGCGAAACAAAATAAAAGAAAAACGAAGATGAAAGAAAGAAAGGAAAAAGCAGAACAAAAAAAAAAAGAAAAACGAGACAGGTGAAAGAAAGAAAGAAAGAAAGAAAGAAAGAAAGAAAGAAGGCAAAAAAAAAAGGAGACAGGTGAAAAAAGAAAGAAAGAAAGAAAGAAAAAACGAAAAAAAGAAAGAAAGAAGGAAATAAAAAATAAAAAAGGCAAAACAAAATAAAACGAGACAGGTGAAAGAAAGACGGAAAGAAAGAAAAAAGAAAGAACAAAATAAACAAAAAACGAGACAGGTGAAAGGTAGAAAGAAAGAAAGAATAAAAAAAGAAAGAAAGAAAGCAAAAACAAAATAAAAGATAAACAAAGGTGAAAGAAAAATAGGAAGAGGCGGAACAAAATAAAAGAAAAACGAGACAGATGAAAGAAAGAAAGAAAGAAAGAAAGAAAGAAAGAAAGAAAGAAGACCAAACAAATAAAAAGAAAATCGAGACAGGCGAAAAAAGGAAAAAAAAGAAAGAAAGAATGAATGAATGGATGAATGAATGAATGAATGAAAAAAGAAAGAAAAAAGGCAAAAACAAAAAATAGATAAACGAAGGTGAAAGAAAGAAATGAAAAAGCAGAACAAAATAAAAGAAAAACGAGACAGATGAAAGAAAGAAAGAAAGAAAGAAAGAAAGAAAGAAAGAAAAAAGGCAAAATAAAATAAAAACGAGATAGGTTAAAGAAAGAAAAAAAGAAAAAAGAAAGAAAAAATTTTGATGTTTTTTTAAAACAAATGCAGATAAGTATGTCGAGAAGTCAGTCAGTTAAGTGCCATACGTGATACACTCTTGGGCGATCATGTCTCGAAAGAAACATAACAGACTGGGCAGAAGATTATCCCGCAGTAGGTTGCCATTGCTTTCTGCAGTAGCCTGGTTGCTGACCAAGAGCTATAGAACGCAATCTGTTCTATTATTTAACCCATAACTGAGGGGAAGAGACGGATTAATACCTTTCCCAAGGGTATTTGCGCGTAAGTAAATGCAAGGAATTCAACTAAAATTCGAAATTGGCTACCGGGATTCTCGCTCCGTGCCGACACCCCAACACAACGCACATCCATATCAGAGAAGATTGCAGAAAAAATGAAGGAAAGAGAAAAATTCTGAGGCCAAAATGGAGCCTGCAATGCAAAAAGGTAAGACGCCAGACAGCCAGATCAACAATTGAGGGAGATTATCGGATTATAATTTCCTCTTACGAATAATTACTCCCAAAGGAAAACAAACAGTAAAAATGTTAAAACAAGAGGAGAAAATTTAAAAAAATAAAAATAAAAATGAAAGTCAAATAACGCCTTAATTGACCCGAAACCACTTGACACTTAATACAAAACACACGGTGGGGGCAATAAAAGTTTTTTTTTTTTTAATCTCTATCAAATAAAGATAAAAAGTAGAAGAAAAACAAACCAAATAACTTTTTTAAAAAATTTAAATAAAATTAAATTCAACGGATAAAAAAGAAAAGAAAAAAAATTAAACCAGACGCAAACACGGAACAATGTTTTCCGCCCATCATGGAATAAATATTACCGCCACCACCTTTTTCTGACAATTGATTTTCGCGGGATTTCTACCACTCCTACTCATCTTGTGCCATTTTTCTCTTTTCCGCCATTTTTTTTTTCATAATCGGAAAAATTTGTTCGTTTACTTTCTTTTTTGATGAGGTTTCTTTTATAATTTTCTACTTTCACTTGTTTCTGCGTTTCCCTTTCTTCCTCTCTTTCTTTCTTTCTTTCTTTCTTTCTTCCTCTCTTTCTTTCTTTCTTTCTTTCCTTATATTCATTTCCTTCTTTTTATTTTCTCTTTTTTTTTCATCGGTTCATTCTCTTAATTTCGAACCAATTTAGTCTGCTCTCATCACCAAGACTTTTTCATTTTCGCTATTTCTGTATTTTTCTTTTTTCTCTTTCTTTCTGTCTTTGTTTATTTGTTAGTTTGTTTGTTTGTTTCTTTCTTACATTCACTTATTTTTCTTTCTTTTTTGATGCACATTCTTTTATAATTTCCCCCCTTTTGTCGACACTTTCTTTTTTATTCTTTCTTTCTTTATAACATCCTCTCATTGTTCTTTTTTATGCAAATTCTTTTAATTTTTTTCCTTTTTCTCGATACTGTGATTCCCTTTCTTTCTTTCTTTCTTTCTTTCTTTCTTTCTTTCTTTCTTTCTTTGTCCTTTTTACTTTCATAATTTACCCTCAGTTTATTCTTTTATGTTTGAACAACGCTTCTTTATAACATTTACTCTTCTCTTATCACAAAGTTTTTCCTTTACTTCTTTCTTTCTTTCTTTCTTTCTTTCTTTCTTTCTTTCCTCATTTTTTCTTTAATTATTTATACACTTTCTTTCATAATTTTCTCCTTTTTCTCGGCTTACCATCTCTCTTTCTTTATTTATCGTATATTACTTTTTTTCGTCTTTTTTCAGCTTTTTCCTTTCTCTCTTTTTTCTTCGATTCAATCAGTTTAAAGAATTTTCTTTCATAACTTTCACTCTTGTCTTGTCTCGTCTCCAGTTTTTCTTTTTACTTTTTATCTTCTTTCTTTCTTTCTTTCTTTCTTTCTTTCTTTCTTTCTTACATCCTCTCATTTTTCCTTCTTTTTTGTTGCATTTTCTTTTATTTTGTTCTTTTTTAATCCTTCATTAATTTTTTCTCTTTTCTTGCTTTTTTTTTCAAATCGTCGCACTTCTCCGAAACTTCTTTTTCGTTGCTACATCCTGATTTTTTTCTCGTTTCTTTCTTCCATCTCTCATCTCCCCGAGAGACTTGACGCTTTTCTTCTTCTCCTTCCTCTACTCCCGCTTCCTCGGGAGAACCACATCCGGTGTGCGATTACACTTGTTTCCGGCACGGAAATCAGAAAGGAGACGAAACACTTGAGAGGGTTTGTCTCGCATCCCAACATCAGCTGACACCACCTCCCCCCCCCCCGACACATCCACTCGCCTTCACCCCAAGAGGTGACGATATGTGACGTCACTAGACAGAGCCGATGTGACGGATGATAATTGAGTCGAATGGAATTGAACACAATCGTTGATATCCCTGTTTCAATTTTTTTTTTTAATTTACGACAAAAAAATTAATCTGACTTCATGTTAAAGAAAGATAAGGTTTCCAAGAGAGAAAGAGAGATTGAGAGAGATTAAGCAGAAGAATAAGAGAGGGGGAAAAAAAGAGAAAAGTCATAAATAAGAAAAAAAAATGGAAGGATTTTATTTTACTTTTTTTTTTTAAATTTTGCTTTCATTAAACAAAAACTTTAGAAAAAATTAAACATAACGTAGGGAAGTAAAAGAAGGATAAAACGAAATACAAAAAAAGTGAGAGACTTTTTATCTCAATTTAATTTAAATTAATTTTAATTTTGATTTAATGTTTTATTTTAAGCCATTTCTTGTAATCATTCTTTCGTGTTTTTTTTTTGTTCTTTGAATTTAAAATGCCAATACAAGGGAAGGAAGGGCATGCTAAAAACGTGACACTATGGCTAACGGTGACCAGAAAAATGAATTACACTCGTTTAGCATGGAAAATAATCAGCAAAAATATTACTTAATAAACTACACCTACCATCTAAAAATGCAGGTTAATTAAAATAATTATTCAATTGTGTTCTTTTTTTCCATTATTATGGAATAAATATTTAAACTCCATGGCAAATCATGGCTCTTACTAAATTTCTCTCCTTTTTTGTTTAAAGTCAACTTTTAACGCTTTTTTTTCGGAGTTTGATGAATGCCAAAAAATGAAACAAATACATAAATTTAAATATCTGGGAAGCGTTTTAACGGAGAACTGAAATTACGAATCTGAGATCCGTAGAAGTATTTGGATGGCCAAAGACGTATTCCAGAAGCTAAGCAGAGTATTAACAAACAGGAAAATTTCGTTAAAAACAAAGAAAAGAGTATTGAACTGTTACCTGATATCTGTCCAGGATGGCAACCAATACTGAACAATCTCCTTTAAACCGACTTGAAGTAACAAAAATGTGGCTCTACAGAAAGATACTGAGGATACCATGGGCCGAACATCTGAGCAACAACGAAGTTTTAGAGAAAATGGAAACAAAAAGAAAACTTATAATTAACATCATGAATAGGAAGTTGAAGTTTCTGGGGCGCGTAATGAGGAAAGAAGGCTTGGAACATCTGATACTCCCAGTACAGGTTGAAGGAAAGGGGGAGATAAAAAATCAGCGATTAAAATACTTGACGAGCTTGAATAAATAGATTGTAGAACAGGACTCTTACTAAGGGCTTTGAAGGACAGGAATATGTGGAGGGTCATGATCGCCTATGTCCTGAAGGAACACAACACATAAAAGACGAAGAATCTAGGAGTTTCTCAAATAGTTTTCATGTTTCAAGGAAATACTACATAAAAATTATTATATATCATTAATAATATCTCCAACTTAATTTTTTTATCGTAGTTCACGTAATAAACAGTATATTTTTAGGATAACTGGTTTAAAGAAAAAAATAAACTCATTTTTTTTGTCAAATTTATAGGTAATGCAAAATTCAAATGATATTGCTCGCTTATTATAATTCTTAAACCTTGGTTTTCATTCAAAAAATCTCACAAAAATAAAACTAAAGAACAAGTATCATTTTAATTTATTATAATAACCGAGGATTTTCTAACAGTACGTGTATAGTAAAATTGCAAATATAAATTTGAACAAAAATTACTCAAAAATGAATTGGCCCAGGTTTGTGGGCGTCTCCACAAGCAGTACCTCTCCTTCGAGAAAGGGCTGGATTAATTACTCGACGACTGAGGCGTGCCGAAAGGGGTTGAAATAACGAGAGGAATTTTTCACAGAATTGACGGTAAACCCAAATAAAACCTCGGCCTATTTATCGCTGTTTCACATGACACCGATAGCGACCTCTTGCTGACCCTTAGGATTCCGGGGATCCTCAGCTGAGAAAAAAATCCATTTTAGCTCTTCTATCATCCAATTTCAGAATATCGATAAGTAGATTACACACTGATTGGTTCTCTTGCGTTCAGTTTGACTTCTGGAAGTTAAATTCGCTAGGCCCTCTTTCCTCAGAAACTGGTTATCAATCTAAGATTATTATCAACAATTCTGCTTTCATTTTTTACAGTAATATTCTGTCTGTACAATACACAAGAATTCCTCTAGATAGAGGATGAGAGTTGATTTTCTAAGCATATGTGAGGATGAAAATGGTTAGTGCTAGATTGGCAGTTTCAGAGTGATAAACAGAGAACAGTTCGCCGGAAGAAGCTAAACGAGTGGAACTTCTGTCTCAACAACGGAATATGAGGAAAATGTGTGTGCTTTGTTACAATGTGAGTGGCATAAGGAGTCTTAACCGTGAAGGTTAGAACTGGTGGGAGGGCGTCGGCGAATTTTTCACAGAACTGCCGGTAACCTAAATAACAAGCAGTACCTCTCCTTCGAGAAAGGGCTGGATTAATTACTCGACGACTGAGGCGTGCCGAAAGGGATTGAAATAACGAGAGGAATTTTTCACAGAGTTGACGGTAAACCCAAATAAAACCTCGGCCTATTTATCGCTGTTTCACATGGCACTGACAGCGGCCTCTTGCTGATCCTTAGGATTACGAGGATCCCCAGCTAAGAAAAACTTTAGCTCTTCTATCATCCAATTTCAGTATATCGATAAGTAGATTACCCACTGATTCACTTTGCTTCTCTGGCTTTTAGTATGATTTCTGAGTGTTACATTTGCTAGGTCTTCTTTCCTCAGAAATTGCTTATCAATCTAAGATTATTATCAACAATTCTGCTTTCATCTTTTACAGTAATATTCAGTGTGTACACTACATAAGAATTCCTCGAGGTAGAGAGTGAGAGTTGATTTTCTAAGCATAACTTAGATGTGGCACAAGGCCGTAAAGATATGGCACTCAGTGAGGATTGAGATAGAGGATGAGAGTAAAATTGTGAAACCAATAAAATGTAAACGCAAATTCAACTCTAAAAGCTTCTTTTCTCGCACTACCCACCTGTGGAATTCCCTTCTATTTACTTGCTTCCTTGACAGCTACAATCTCCAAGAATTTAAATGTAAAGTCAATTGTAACACGATGACTAGGCGTATATTAAGGTGCTTTTATAAAATATGTATTTTATTATAATAGATTAAAATAGAAAATGGTTAAGAATAGAAAATAGTTTTAAAAAAAAATGTAACACCCCAACGGACTGTCCGAACAATTTCTCCGGCGGCCGTTCTCCAC
The DNA here is from genome assembly GCA_037127315.1 of Ascarosepion bandense. Classification (NCBI taxonomy): domain Eukaryota; kingdom Metazoa; phylum Mollusca; class Cephalopoda; order Sepiida; family Sepiidae; genus Ascarosepion; species Ascarosepion bandense. Next base: position 3,626,736 of record JBBBDQ010001697.1, on the reverse strand, counting down.
GCTGTGATGTTTGCCGGGAGTTTGTTGAAAATGTCGGAGCCTCAAGCTGGGGGTACAAGATTAAACTATAAGGAACGAACTTCCACAACTTGGATGAGTTGAAAGGATGCTTTATTTTGTTTAGAGTTAGCCTTTTCGGTTAGGGCAGGCGAATGTGACACACAGCTCTAACTCTAATTAATGGAAATCAACAAATCCGAACTGACCGAAACAAGACGAACGGATATTCTTACTTCAACCACACGCCCGGCGGAACTAACTTTAAAACTCACTAACTTCTATTTATTTAAAATGAATCCGGAAATCCGGAAACCCGGAAATGCTTTAGACCACCGGTGATAAACATTGGCGACTGTAAGTCTGAATTTTCAGTTATCTTTTTTTTTTATCTTAATAAAACTTCCGCCGGAAAATTCTTAATGTGTGGTCAAGATACAGTAAAAGACAGCCTTTGACCTGGTCATTCGAAAACCCACCCCACGAACTTTATCTCCTGAACTTATCTCTTTATCACATTAAATCACCGAGTCAAATATTTACCGGAAGAGTGGTAGGATTTGAAACAGTCATCGGATACCCTTGGTCTCTTCCACAATTTTCTTCATAAAAGAAAAAGCGTTTATTTATTTATTTTTTCCTCTTCTTTTTCATTTTTGTTAAATATGTTTTTAAACTATTTTCTATTCTTAACCATTTTCTATTTTAATCTATTATAATAAAATATATATTTTACAAAGCACCTTAATATACGCCTAGTTATCGTGTCACACAATAGTCATCTCCTACCTCATTAACCTTCATCCACTCTCTCTCTCTCTCTCTCTCTCTCTCATGCTCCCTTCTCCGTTTACTCCACTCTCATCAGTATTCTCATCCTTCTCTTACCCACTTCCTGGCACTCCCTGTAACCTGTCACTCTTTCTCATAAATTTCCTCCTGTGTAACCCCCTGCAAAACAGTGGCAATAAAATGCCTTGCTTGGGGCGATATTATTATAAAAGGATTCTATGCTATTATAATGTGGATATAAAGTGGGGTATCAATTCTACATTACAATCAATATTTAAATTGATCCCTCATTTTATGGCCACAATCATCCTTCTCTTAACCACTTCCTGACACCCCCTATAACCTGACACTATTTCTCATAACTTTCCTCCTATGTAACCCCCTGCAAAACAGTGGCAATAAAATGCCTTGCTTGGGGCGATATGGTTATAAAGAAAGAAAAAGGTAAATGGCACAGTTTATGAGGATATGTGGCGATGAAAAAGGTTAGCACTAGACTTAACATTTTAAGAGTGAAGCACAGAGAACAGTTTGCGGGAAGAAGCTACACAAGTGGAGCGTATGTCTCAACAATGGAATATGAAAAACAAGGGGGTTGCTTTGTTACAATGGGCGTGGCATGACGGGTTTTAACCGTGAACGAGAGAACTGGCGGTATAAAGAAATGCAGTCAGTCTGAACAATTTCCATGGTAATAGCGATAGGGGAGCTAGACGCTTACATCGTTTTATTTGTGAGAAAGGGGCTATTAGATCGAAAATAATTACAGTAATTACATTATTCGGACGATTGTCTTCATATTTGTTATCATTTGTACGACGTTTCGGCCGTTGTACGCTCCGGCCTTCTACAGGTGCTAGGAATTTTGAACTGAACCCTTAATTACAATCACTGGGGTATATAAACTCCATTCCTTGCGTAAAGCCTCGACTGGAAGTCATGAATTATCTCCCTCTAACTCTGCAAATTAATTGTTCATCATTTCTGTAGCCTAGAGAACAGAGGAAGGCAGCGGATAACATATTTGCAGGGTCTGATTAGGTGGATGACGGAACGGGGGTTGCCAGGAGCAACAGGAACAAACATACTAAGAGCCACAAGGGATAGGGAGACGTGGAGATCCATGATCGCCTACGTCCTGAAGGGACAGGGCACATAGAAGAAGAAGAAGAAGAAGAAGAAGTATTGAACTCACAAATCTAAGAGTTAAATCAGAAACTAACCAACGTCTGTATTTACTGGGCCATGTGTCCTTAAGGAAACATGGCCCAGTGGATATAGCAGTGGTAAATAAGTAACTACATCATTGGTGAACAAGTAACTTGCATGGTTAGAGGGAGGTAACTCATGACTTCTAATCGAGGCTTTACGCAAGGAATGGAGTTCATATACCCCAATGATTGTAATAAAAGATTCGGTTCGAAATTCCTAGCATTTGAAGAAGGCCGGAGCGCACAACGGCCAAAACGTCGTACAATGTCAACAAAGATAAGGACAATAGTCCAAACAATGTAAATACTTTAAATACTACCTCATCTCAGAAATATAAACAAATAGAATGATCTATTACTGAACGTCGTAGAAATGTCAACAAAGATGGGGACAATAGACCGAATAATGTAAATAGTGTAAATACTACCTCATCTCAGAAATATAGACAAATAGAATGATTTATTATTGAACGTAGTACAAATGGCAACAAAGATGAGAACAATAGTCCGAATAATATAAATACTGTAAATACTACCTCATCTCAGAAATATAAAAAAGAATAATCACCCACAAGACCCCGTTGACTCTTTTGGACTATATAGACTTGAAAGTGAAGACTAGACAGCCCTTGTCCATGTATGACAGCATTTCTCTATTTTCAATCTCTGCTGGTTCTTGTTAAAAAAGATCATAGCTTCAAGGAGTTAGCTACTTACTAGAACCGTCCGGTAACCTACCATTTTTTAAAATCATTTCACCTCAAGCAAGGCGGTACCGCCACTGCTATGCAGGGGGCTACGTAAGAGAGTTAAAGTTTTAGAAAGTGGGTGAATGAAAACAAAGACGAACCAGCTGCATCAGGTGAAAGAGAAAGGATGTGAACACAGGTGTGAAGACGGTTGCGAAGGCAGAGAGAAAGGAAAAAGAACAAGATTCACGGGGTGATGTGGAAAGGACTGGAGTCAAGTGTATAAGAGATGGGTTTTGACATTGCATTTAAATTCCTGGAGGTTGTAACCGTCAGGAAAGCAAGTATATGGAAAGGAGTTCCACAGGCGGGAAGCGCGAGAAAAGAAGCTGATAGAGTAGAATTTTCGGCTGCATTTGGTTGATCTAACTGTAAAAGTGTGGGACCTTGTTGCCAATCTGGTTGCCAAAATAAATTCTTGTGGAGGGGGCATTTTTTAAGAATCTTTAGCGAATAATCATATATACGATTTCTACGTGTTGAAAAGACTCACTAACCACTCAAGACAGTGGGTGCTCCCTGAGGAAACACCTGGTCATTGTGATGGGCGAAAGTTCAAATCCTGCTGATGGACCGTCTAATTTGCGTCATTAAAAGTAAAAAATATTCTCCAAAGATTGATGTGACAATTCCGGCAGAAAATAATGGCCAATATTTAAATAATTTTGCTTTTGCATTGGTTATATTTTCTATATGAATAATTCTGTCTTCACATCAGAAAGAATTCTACGTTTTTGAATCATTAAGTTCTAAAGAAATATCTATGTTAATCTAACACGACCCATACCATAAAAATGCCGACAATATTGCAATTGAATAGGTTATGTTTTCTATGTGAATAATTTGGGATTTTTTTCAATAGTGTTAAGTCTCTTGTTTTATCGTATAAATAATTCTGCTTTTCAAATCATTAAAATGATAAGTATCTAAAGGGAGATAATATGACTTGTAGCAGCAAAAAAAATGACAGTCATGTTGAAATAATGTTGCTGTCGCATTGGTTATATTATATCTGTGAGCAAATGGTATTTTTTTTAGCTATGTAAGTAATAAAAAAGCCAAAAGAAAAGCGTACAAGGTTTACAAAATCGAGAAAAAAGAATTTATAAACGACTTTTGATAAAATTGTCTCGTTGTAATAACTACAAACTTCTTAACAGATGAACATGAAAAACATTTAGTTAATCTCAGTACAAGAATTATTTCAAACACTTTGAAAATATTTAAGGATTTAATCGATATAAAAGAAAGAATTAAGGAAATTGGCTGGAAAAGTGAGAAAGAAAGAAAGAAAGAAAGAAAGAAAGAAAAAGAAACAGCTTGTAAGAGAGAGAGAGAGAGAGCGAGAGAGAGTGAGAGAGAGAGAGCGAGAGATTGAGAATCAGACAACTTTTTTTTTTAATCATATCACCCCGAGCAAGGTGGTAACGACACTGATGTGCAGGGGGCTACATAAGAGTAAAAAGATTTAGTAGAAGAGAGTGAAGAGGAAGACGAACCAGTTAGAAAGGAGCAAGAGAAGCATGGGAATACAGGTGTGATGACAGTTGCAAAGGTGGAGAGAAAGGAAAGGATAAAGGTGGTGAAAGAACTAGAGTCAAGTGGTTAATAGATGAGTATTGACATTGCATTTAAATTCCTGGAGGTCGTAGCCGTCAGGAAAGCAAGAATATGGAAGCGTGTTCCACAGGTGGGAAGTGCGAGAGAAGAAGCTGCAGGAGTAGAATTGTCGTCTGCATTTGGTTAATCTAACTGTGAATGGGTGGGACCCAGTTGCCAATCTGGTAGCACGAGTAAACACCTGTTGCAGAGGCACCAGTGACTTAAGTTCGTTGGAGCAGAAGTATTATAACTAGGCATGAACGCATTCCAAAAAATAAATAAATAAATAAATAAACAAACAAACGCATCTCTTTTTTTTTTCATATTTAAAATGAAGGGTTATAATGTTTTAAGTTAAATTCTGAATACAATTTATATAGAATTCACAAAGAGAACACTTTAATTATGAGGAATAAGTTATATATTTTTGTGAAGCTGTTATAATGATATATTAGATACAATGAAAATGTTGATTCTAAAATTCGGACATTATTTCCTGAACAGGTTATCACTATTTCACAGAGTGCGCCACGTATTTGAGAATAAGAATCCGAAAAAATGATATTGAATTAACAAAGAGCATATTTTAACTATTAGGAATGAGTAACACATCTTTGTACAACTATTATAATATATTAAAACATAATTATTAGGTTGATTTGAAAATCGGACATCATTTTCCCAACAGCCTAATGTGTCGATATTTTAAAGAGTTGCAATGAAAGGTAATTAAAATAAAAATGAAAAAGATACAAATCTAGATTAATAGTACATTTAATAATAATAATAATAATAATAATAATAATAATAATAATAATAATAAGACCTGGAAATTGAAATAGAAAAAATGTGGAAATTGAAAACAAGAGTTGTGCCAGTGATAGTAGGTGCACTTGGAATGATAAAAAATGGAACAAAACAACACATTGAAAGAATCCCTGGAAACCCCAGCTTAAGAGATATACAAAAAATTGTCTTATTAAGTACAGCCTACACACTAAGGAAAACTTTATCTATGTAATGCTGGGGATGATAGGGAAGATAGAAAAACATGAAATGGAGCCATAACAACACGCCACTACCTGCCTTAGGTCTCCCCGCAGACTTGGTTGGTAGTGAGACCAAAGCAGAAATCGAAATATGATGAAAAATGACATAATAATAATAATAGTAGTAGTAGTAGTAATAATAATAATAATAATAATAATAATTATAATAATAATAATACTTTTGTAGATTCTGTAGAAAAGCAAAACAGAAGCCAAGAAACAACTATTGCGGCAAAAATTATGAAAAAGAAAGCTAATGATAAAGCTCTTGGACAGATGAAACAACGCTGGCAAGACAAAGCTCTACATGGCTAATAAATCCAATCTTAATAAAGTTAATACTCATCGATGGTTAAGTGCATCGAGATTAAAGTCTGGGACTGAAGGCTTTATTCTTGCAGCGCAAGACCAAAGCCTTTTCACTAAAAACTTTCAGGCAAATATTATACATAATAATGTGGATCCAATATGCAGGTTCTTTGATAAATACCAAGAAAAAATAGACCATTTAATCTCAGTATGTTCTGTACTTGACCCAAATGAATATAAAAATCGTCACGCTAGAGTAGGGCAATATTTACATTGGACAATGTGCAAACACTGTGGAAAATCTGTAAACAAACACTGGTATGAACATCACCCAGAACCGGTTACAGAAATACAAGATGTCACCATTTTATGGGATTACACCATCTACACAAACAGAAAAATTGAAAGAAATATGCCGGACATTATTGTAAAAAACCAGAAAGAAAAATCTTGTCAATTAATTGATATGGCTTGTCCAGCGAATTGTAACATAGCAACCAAGGAATTCGAAAAACTGTCAAAATATAAAGACCTGGAAATTGTAATAGAAAAAAAAATGTGGAAATTGAAAACAAGAATCGTGCCAGTGAGAGTAGGTGCACTTGGAATGATAAAAAATGGAACAAAACAACACATTGAAAGAATCCCTGGAAACCCCAGCTTCAGAGATATACAAAAAATTGTCTTGTTAAGTACAGCCCACACACTAAGGTGAACTTTGACTATGTAACGCTAGGGATGATAGGAGAGATAGAAAAAACATGAAATGGAGCCATAACGACACACCCCAACCTGCCTTAGGTTTCCCACCGACTTGGTAGGTAGTGCGACCATAACAGAAATCGAAATATGATGAAAAATGACATAATAATAATAATAATAATAATAATAATAATAATAATAATAATAATTAAACGGTAAGGAACGTGCAAAAAATTGGCATGAATATCACCCAGACCCGGTTAAAGTGATAGGGCCTGTTACAGTTTTATGTCAGAGCAATCAAAGCTAATCGCCCAGACATCGGAACTACATAAGCAAAATGTACTTTCTTATTGACAAGGCACCTCCTGTAGATAATAATGTATCTTTGAAGATCTTCAAAATCTATCAAATAAACACTCTTGACGTGGAAATCTAAAAAAACAAAACAAAACAAAAAACAAAGCAAAAAAACAAAAACATATTATACACGAGAACCTCAATTATTCTAGTTGTAGTTGGAGCCCTCGGATTGATTGAAAAATGCTTTGATAGACTCACTGAAGAGATTTCTAGTACATTTTTATTATTTCAAAGAATAATAATAACAATACTGCAAGAAATTGGCATCACCCAAACCCTGTTAAAGTGATAGGACCTGTAGCAAGTTTATAGTAATTTACAATGCATAAAGACAGAACAATCAATTTTAATTGCCCAGACATGGTGATAAAAGACCACAAAAACAAAATGTGTTTTCTTATTGACATATCTATCCCTGCAGATTGTAATGTATCCTTGAAGGTCATAAAAAAAGCTATCAAAATTTAAGGATCTTAAAATAGAATTTTTTTAAAAATGTGGCACATGAGGTCATCAATATTTCCGGCTGTATTTGGAGCTCTTGGATTGATTGGAAACGGTTCCGATAGACTCATTGAAAGGATTCCTGATAAACCATGCCTTGATGAAAATTCAAAAAGTTGCACTCACAGTTACAATTCACTTATTACGAAGGGCTTTATCTGTGTAAAATGTGTGTTCTTAGTTGTTGTTGTTGTTTTTTTTGTGGTTTTTACAAAAATGAACAATAAAAATATCATGAAGACATTTCTAACCTGAAGTCTTTGATTGGGATCTGGAAGGAAATGTATATACGATAGAAATCAAAGGAAATATTACTACTACTACTACTACTACTACTACTACTACTAATAATAATAATAATAATAAGAAGAAGAAGAAGAAGAAGAAGAAGAAGAAAGGAGAAAAAAGAAGTGAAGAAAAGGAAAAAGCAGAAAAAGAAGAAGAAAAAGAAGAAGAAAAAGAAGAAAAGAAGCAGAAAAAGGAGAAAAAGAAGAAGCGAAAAAAGGAGAAAAAGAAGAGGAAGAAAAGAAGAGGAAAAAGAAGAAAAAGAATAAGAGGAAAAAGAAGAAAAAGAAGAAGAAGAAAAAGAAGAAAAAGAAGAAGAAGATGAAAAGAAGAATAAGAAGAAGATGAAAAGAAGAAAAAGAAGAAGAAGATGAAAAGAAGAAAAAGAAGAAGACGAAAAGAAGAAGAGGAAAAAAGATGAAAAGAAGAAGAGGAAAAAAGATGAAAAGTAGAAGAGGAAAAAAGATGAAAAGAAGAAGAGGAAAAATGAAAAGAAGAAGAAGAAAAAAGATGAAAAGAAGAAGAAAAAGCAGAAAAGGAAAAAAAATAATATGAAAATAAGAAAAAGAAGAAGAAAAAGACATAGAAGAAGACGACAAACAGAAAATGAAAAAGAAGGAGAAGAAGAAAAAGAATATCATGATAGACTTTTTAGTAGCTGCGAAGAAAAACAACAGAAATTTAAGTTAAAATAAAAACTAAAAATATTTATAATCGTTGGATATGTCTCATTTGATAATGCATTAATAATTCGATGGCAGTCTTTGTAATTGCAAGGCACGGCAATTGAAATTAAGATGAAAGAAATTTCACCTAGAATTACTAATGATCGTCAATGTTTCATCCTCGAAAAATTCAAGCTAATATTGTATTCTGTACTTGTTATTGAATAATGCTGATCCAGTTTGAAGATATTCATGCGAAGGAGACTTTGATGATTCAACTAATGCTTTAATGCCTCCATGTTTTGTTATCTGGTATTTTATCATCTGTAGAGAAGAAAAAAGTTAATAAAATGCTATTGGGAGACATTGGAGAAAGAGCACGTTACTAAATCCTTCCCACGCATGCGTGACTGCACCTTTTCGCCAACATATAAGAATAGATAACGATCAAAATACATTGTTCGCGCTGTTACCCCCACCTCCACATTTCAAGTTTTCCTATTCACTTATTCTTCTACACTTCCCTGAAATATTTGAATCGTCATTCGAATTTTATTTCCCGTGCGACACTTATTAGTAGAGCGTCATCATTCCTGGCAAAGTTTTGTGCATATAGGCATCAACGTTGATGTTTGTGACGATTAGAGAATGTCCCTCCAGGCCGTCATGGAAAAAAAAAAGAAGATAGAAAGGAAAGACAGAAAGAAGGAAGACAATAGGAAAAAAAGGAGAAACAGACAGACATCAGGGAAAAATGAAAAACGAAAACTTACAAAAAAGTAAATATAGATCAAAAAGGGGAAAAAAACTATGAAAATAAAATTAAAGATAAATAGGAAAGAGAATTGGAAGAAAAATATAACAAATTGAACAAAGGAAAGAAAACTAATCGGAAAAAAAAGACGAAAAGAAAGAAAGTAATAAATGAAGTGCAAATGAAAGAAAATGAAATAGACAAGTGGAAATAACAAAAGAAAGAGAAAAGGAAGAAGAAAGAAAGAAAGAAAGTAAAAAGTAATTAAAACAATGAAAAGCTGAAAACTGAAAATTAACAGAAAGAAACAAAGCAAAAGAGAAAGAAAAAGAAATAGAAAGATGGAGATGAACAGAGAAAATGAAGAAAGAAGCAAAATAAATGGAAAATTGGAAATGACCAAAAACGAAAGAAAGACAGAAAGAAAGAAAGAAAGAAAGAAAGAAAAAGGAGAATGAAAAGAAATGGAAAGAAAGGAAGAAAAAAAGAAGTCAAAAGAAATGGAAAAGTGGATGAACAAAACAAAAGAAAGAAAGAAAGAAAGAAAGAAAGAATAGAAATGAACAAAACGAAAGAAAAATAGAAAGCAAAAGGGAAAACAAAGAAATAGAAAGAAAATAAGAAAGCAAGTAAAAGAAAGGGAAAATTGGAAGTGAACAAAACGAAAGAAAGAAAGAAAAGACAGAATGAAAGAAAGAAAAGGGGGAAAGAAAAAGAAAGAAAAAAGTGAAAATGAACAGAAAAAATGAAGAAAGAAAGAAAAAATGTAAAATTAGAACTGAACAAAACAAAAGAAGGAAGGAAGAAAGTGAAAATAATTGGAAACTTGACTGATAAGAATGAAAGCAAAAGAAAGGAAAGAATGAATCAGAAGAAAGCAAAGAATGAAAGCAGAAGAAAGCAAAGAATGAAAGCAGAAGAAAACAAAGAATGAAAGCAGAAGAAAGCAAAGAATGAAAGCAGGAGAAAAGAAAGAATGAATCAGAAGAAAGCAAAGAATGAAAGCAGAAGAAAAGAAAGAATGAATCAGAAGAAAGGAAAGAATGAAAGCAGAAGAAAGCAAAGCATGAAAGCAGAAGAAAGGAAAGAATGAATCAGAAGAAAGCAAAGAATGAAAGCAGAAGAAAGCAAAGAATGAAAGCAGAAGAAAGCAAAGAATGAAAGCAGAAGAAAGCAAAGAATGAAAGCAGAAGAAAGGAAAGAATGAATCAGAAGAAAGCAAAGAATGAAAGCAGAAGAAAAGAAAGAATGAAAGCAGAAGAAAGGAAAGAATGAAAGCAGAAGAAAAGAAAGAATGAAAGCAGAAGAAAGCAAAGAATAAAAGCAGAAGAAAGGAAAGAATGAAAGCGAGAAGAAAGCAAAGAATGAAAGCAGAAGAAAACAAAGAATGAAAGCAGAAGAAAGCAAGAATGGAAAGTGAGAAGAAAGGAAAGAATAGAAAGAAGAAAGGAAAGAATGAAAGCAGAAGAAAGCAAAGAATGAAAGAAGAAAGGAAAGAATGAATCAGAAGAAAGCAAAGAATGAAAGCAGAAGAAAGGAAAGAATGAATCAGAAGAAAGCAAAGAATGAAAGCAGAAGAAAGCAAAAGAATGAAAGCAGAAGAAAGGAAAGAATGAAAGCAGAAGAAAGCAAAGAATGAACGCAGAAGAAAACAAAGAATGAAAGCAGAAGAAAGAAAGAATGAAAGCAGAAGAAAGGAAAGAATGAATCAGAAGAAAGCAAAGAATGAAAGCAGAAGAAAGCAAGAATGAAAGGGAAGAAAGGAAAGAATGAAAGCAGAAGAAAACAAAGAATAAAGCAGAAGAAAGGAAAGAAAGAATGAATCAAGAAGAAAGCAAAGAATGAAAGAAAGAAAACAAAGAATGAAAGCAGAAAGAAAGGAAAGAATGAAAGCAGAAGAAAAGAAAGAAATGAAAGCAGAAGAAAGCAAAAGAATGAAAGCAGAAGAAAGGAAAGAATGAAAGCAGAAGAAAGAAAGAATGAAAGCAAGAAGAAAGGAAAGAATGAATCAGAAGAAAAGTAAATAAGAATGAAAGCAGAAGAAAACAAAGAATGAAAGCAGGAAGAAAGCAAAGAATGAAAGCAGAAGAAAGGAAAGAATGAAAGCAGAAGAAAGGAAAGAATGAAAGCAGAAGAAAGCAAAGAATGAAAGCAGAACAAAGGAAAGAATGAATCAGAAGAAAGCAAAGAATGAAAGCAGGAAGAAAGAGAAAAGAATGAATCAGAAGAAAGCAAAGAATGAAAGCAGAAGAAAGCAAAGAAAGCAGAAGAAAGGAAAGAATGAAAGGAGAAGAAAGAAAGAATGAACGCAGAAGAAAAACAAAGAATGAAAGCAGAAGAAAGCAAAGAATGAAAGCAGAAGAAAGGAAAGAATCAGAAGAAAGCAAAGAATGAAAGCAGAAGCAAAGAATGAAAGCAGAAGAAAGGAAAGAATGAAAAAGCAGAAGAAAACAAAGAAAGAAAGAAAGCAAGAATGAAAGCAGAAGAAAACAAAGAATGAAAGCAGAAGAAAGCAAGAATGAATCAGAAGAAAACAAAGAATGAAAGCAGAAGAAAGCAAGAATGAAAGCAGAAGAAAGGAAAGAATGAAAGAAAGAAAGGAAAGAATGAAAGCAGAAGAAAGCAAGAAGGAAAGCAAGAAAGGAAAGAATGAACTGAAGAAAGCAAAGAATGAAAGCAGAAGAAAACAAAGAATGAAAGCAAGGAGAAGAAAGCAAGAATGAAAGCAGAAGAAAGAAACAATGAATCAGAAAGAAATAAATGAATGAAAGCAGAAGAAAGCAAAGAATGTAAGCAGAAGAAAGGAAAGAATGAATGCAGAAGAAAGGAAAGAATGAAAGCAGAAGAAAGCAAAGAATGAAAGCAGAAGAAAGCAAGAATGAAAGCAGAAGAAAGCAAGAATGAAAGCAGAAGAAAAGAAAGAATGAAAGCAGAAGAAAGGAAAGAATGAATCAGAAAGAAAGCAAAGAATGAAAGCAGAAGAAAACAAAGAATGAAAGCAGAAGAAAGCAAGCACGAAAGCAGAAGAAAGGAAAGAATGAATCAGAAGAAAGAAAGAATGAAAGCAGAAGAAAACAAAGAATGAAAGCAGAAGAAACAAGGAATGAAAGCAGAAGAAAACAAAGAATGAAAGAGAAGAAAAGGAAAGAATGAATCAGAAGAAAGCAAAGAATGAATCAGAAGAAAGCAAATAATGAAAGCAGAAGAAAACAAAAGAATGAAAGCAGAAGAAAACAAAGAATGAACGCAGAAGAAAGCAAAGAATGAATCAGAAGAAAACAAAGAATGAAAGCAGAAGAAAGCAAAGAATGAAAGCAGAAGAAAGGAAAGAATGAAAGCAGAAGAAAGGAAAGAATGAAAGCAGAAGAAAGAAAAGAATGAAAGCAGAAGAAAGGAAAGAATGAATCCGAAGAAAGCAAAGAATGAAAGCAGAAGAAAGGAAAGAATGAATGCAGAAGAAAGGAAAGAATGAAAGCAGAAGAAAGGAAAGAATGAATGCAGAAGAAAGGAAAGAATGAATCAGAAGAAAGCAAAGAATGAAAGCAGAAGAAAGCAAAGAATGAATCAGAAGAAAACAAAGAATGAAAGCAGAAGAAAGCAAAGAATGAAAGCAGAAGAAAGGAAAGAATGAATCAGAAGAAAGCAAAGAATGAAAGCAGAAGAAAGCAAAGAATGAAAGCAGAAGAAAGGAAAGAATGAATGCAGAAGAAAGGAAAGAATGAAAGCAGAAGAAAGCAAAGAATGAAAGCAGAAGAAAGCAAAGAATGAAAGCAGAAGAAAACAAAGAATGAAAGCAGAAGAAAACAAAGAATGAAAGCAGAAGAAAGGAAAGAATGAATCAGAAGATAGCAAAGAATGAATCAGAAGAAAGCAAAGCATGAAAGCAGAAGAAAACAAAGAATGAAAGCAGAAGGAAGATTGAAAGCAGAAGAAAGAGTAAGCAGAAGAATAGAAAGAATGAATCAGAAGATAGCAAAGAATGAAAGCAGAAAGACCAAAGACAGAAAGCAGAAAGCAAGAGAATGAAAGCAGAAGAAAGGAAAGAATGAATGCAGAAGAAAGGAAAGAATGAAAGCAGAAGAAAGCAAAAGACAGAAAGCAGAAAGCAAGGAGAAACAGAAGAAAACAAAGAATGAAAAGCAGAAGAAAACAAAGAATGAAAGCAGAAAGAAAGGAAAGAATGAATCAGAAAGAGAAAGCAAAGAATGAATCAGAGAAAGCAAGAATGAAAGCAGAAAGAAAACAAAGAATGAAAGCAGCGAAGAATGAAAGCAGAAGAAAGCAAAGAATGAAAGCAGAAGAATAGAAAGAATGAATCAGAAGATAGCAAAGAATGAAAGCAGAAAGACCGAAAGAATGAATCAAGAAGAAAGCAAAGAATGAGAAAGCAGAGAAGGAAAGAATGAATCAACAAAGAATGAAAGCAGAAGAAAGCAAAGAATGAAAGCAGAAGGAAAGAATGAAAGCAGAAGAAAGCAAAGAATGAACGCAGAAGAAAACAAAGAATGAAAGCAGAAGAAAGCAAAGAATGAAAGCAGAAGAAAGGAAAGAATGAATCAGAAGAAAGCAAAGAATGAAAGCAGAAGAAAGCAAAGAATGAAAGCAGAAGAAAGGAAAGAATGAAAGCAGAAAACAAAGAATAAAAGCAGAAGGAAAGAATGAATCAGAGAAAGAATGAAAGCACGAAAGAAAGAATGAAAGCAGAAGAAAGGAAAGAATGAAAGCAGAAGAAAAGAAAGAATGAAAGCAAGAAAGCAAAGAATGAAAGCAGAAGAAACGAAAGAATGAAAGAAAGCAAAGAATGAAAGCAGAAGAAAGGAAAGAATGAATCAGAAGAGAAAGCAAAGAATGAAAGCAGAAGAAAACAAAAGAATGAAAGCAGAAAAGCAAAAGAATGAAAGCAAGAAAGGAAAGAATGAAAGCAGAAGAAAGGAAAGAATGAAAGCAGAAGAAAGCAAAAGAATGAAAGCACGAAAGGAAAGAACGAATCAGAAGAAAGCAAGAATGAGAAAGCAGAAGAAAGGAAAGAATGAAAGCAGAAGAAAGCAAGAATGAAAGCAAGAAAGCAAAAGAATGAAAGCAGAAGAAAGGAAAGAATGAAAGCAAGAAAACAAAGAATGAAAGCAGAAGAAAGCAAAGAATGAAAGCAGAAGAAAGGAAAGAATGAATCAGAAGAAAGCAAGAAAGAAAGCAGAAGAAAGCAAGAATGAAAGCAGAAGAAAGGAAAGAATGAAAGCAGAAGAAAACAAGGAATAAAGCAGAGAAAGCAAAGAATGAAAGCAGAAGAAAACAAAGAATGAAAGCAGAAGAAAGCAAAAGACCGAATCGAGAAAACAAGAATGAAAGCAAGAAAGCAAGAATGAAAGCAGAAGAAACGAAAAGAATGAAAGCAGAAGAAAGAAAGAATGAAAGCAGAAGAAAGCAAGGAGAATGAAAGCAGAAAGAAAGAATGAATCGAAAGAAAGCAAGAATGAAAGCAGAAGAAAACAAAAGAGAATGAAAGCAGAGAAAGAAAAGCAAAATGAAAGCAAGAAAGGAAGAATGAATCAGAAGAAAGCAAGAATGAGAAGCACGAAAGCAAAGAATGAGAAGAAAGCAGAAGAAAGGAAGAATGAATGCAGAAGAAAGGAAAGAATGAAAGCAGAAGAAAGCAAGAATGAAAGCACGAAAGCAAGGAGCTAGCTTGAAAGACAAAGAATGAAAGCAGAAGAAAAAGAAAGAATGAGACAGAAGGAAAGAATGAATCAGAGAAAGCAAAGAATGAAAGCAGAAGAAAACAAAGAATGAAAGCAGAAGAAAGCAAAGAATGAAAGCAGAAAGAATGAATCAGAGAAAGCAAGAATGAAAGACAGAAGAAAACAAAGAATGAAAGCAGAAGAAAACAAAGAATGAAAGCAGAAGAAAAGGAAAGAATGAAAACGAAGGAAAGGGAGAAAGAATGAAAGCAGAAGATAGAGAAAGAATGAAAGCAGAGAGAAGGAAAGAATGAATCCGAAGAAAGCAAGAATGAAAGCAGAAGAAAACAAAGAATGAAAGCAGAAGAAAGCAAAGAATGAAGAAAGGAAAGAATGAATGCAAGAAAGGAAAGAATGAAAGGCAGAGAAAGATAGAAAGCAGAAGAAAACAAAGAATGAAAGCAGAAGAAAACAAAAAAAGACAGAGAGAAACAGAGAAAGGAAAAAAGAATGAATCAGAAGAAAACAAAGAATGAATCAGAAAGCAAAGAATGAGAAAGCAGAAGAAAACAAAAGAATGAAAGCAGAAGAAAGCGAAGAATGAAAGCAGAAGAAAGCAAAGAATGAAAGCAGAAGAATAGAAAGAATGAATCAGAAGATAGCAAAGAATGAAAGCAGAAGAAAGCAAAGAATGAAAGCAGAAGAAAGCAAAGAATGAAAGCAGAAGAAAGGAAAGAATGAATCAGAAGAAAGCAAAGAATGAAAGCAGAAGAAAACAAAGAATGAAAGCAGAAGAATGGAAAGAATGAAAGCAGAAGAAAGCAAAGAATGAAAGCAGAAGAAAGGAAAGAATGAAAGCAGAAGAAAGCAAAGAATGAAAGCAGAAGAAACGAAAGAATGAAAGCAGAAGAAAGCAAAGAATGAAAGCAGAAGAAAAGAAAGAATGAAAGCAGAAGAAAGGAAAGAATGAAAGCAGAAGAAAGCAAAGAATGAAAGCAGAAAAAAGCAAAGAATGAAAGCAGAAGAAAGGAAAGAATGAAAGCAGAAGAAAGGAAAGAATGAATCAGAAGAAAGCAAAGAATGAAAGCAGAAGAAAACAAAGAATGAAAGCAGAAGAAAGCAAAGAATGAAAGCAGAAGAAAGGAAAGAATGAATCAGAAGAAAGCAAAGAATGAAAGCAGAAGAAAGCAAAGAATGAAAGCAGAAGAAAACAAAGAATGAAAGCAGAAGAAAGCAAAGAATGAAAGCAGAAGAAAACAAAGAATGAAAGCAGAAGAAAGGAAAGAATGAATCAGAAGAAACAAAGAATGAAAGCAGAAGAAAACAAAGAATGAAAGCTGAAGAAAGCGAAGAATGAAAGCAGAAGAAAGCAAAGAATGAAAGCAGAAGAATAGAAAGAATGAATCAGAAGATAGCAAAGAATGAAAGCAGAAGAAAGCAAAGAATGAAAGCAGAAGAAAGCAAAGAATGAAAGCAGAAGAATGGAAAGAATGAATCAGAAGAAAGCAAAGAATGAAAGCAGAAGAAAACAAAGAATGAAAGCAGAAGAAAACAAAGAATGAAAGCAGAAGAAAACAAAGAATTAAAGCAGAAGAAAGGAAAGAATGAAAGCAGAAGAAAGCAAAGAATGAAAGCAGAAGAAAGGAAAGAATGAAAGCAGAAGAAAGCAAAGAATGAAAGCAGAAGAAACGAAAGAATGAAAGCAGAAGAAAGCAAAGAATGAAAGCAGAAGAAAGCAAAGAATGAAAGCAGAAGAAAGGAAAGAATGAAAGCAGAAGAAAGGAAAGAATGAAAGCAGAAGAAAGCAAAGAATGAAAGCAGAAGAACGGAAAGATGAAAGCAGAAGAAAGGAAAGAATGAAAGGAGAAGAAAGCAAAGAATGAAAGAAACAAAAAGAGAAGAAAATAGGAAATTAAAACAAATTAAAAAGGAAAGAAAATAGAATAAAAAGAAACGTAGAAATGATCGCAAGAAAGAAAGAAATCAGAAAATAGAAAAAAAGAATGAAAAGTATAGAAAAAGAAACAGATAATTGTAAATATAGAGGAAGAAAGAAAAAAAGAATGTGAAAATTACTGAAAAGTTAGACAAGAAAGAAAGAAACAAAGAGTGAAAGAAATAAAGAAATAAAGAATGTAAAAGATGAGAAAATTAAGGAAAAAATAGAAAATTTGAAGTGAATGTGGTTCTACAGAAGGATGCTGCGAATATCATGGCTCGAACATGTGAGCAATGAAGAGGTCTTGGATATGATGGAAACAAAAGGGAAATTAATATCGAGTATCAGGAAGAGACTGCTGAAGTTCCTGAGACATGCAATGAGGAAGGAGGGCTTGGAGAACCTGATACTAACAGGCCAGATAGAGGGAAAAACAGACAGGGGAAAGCAGCGGATAACATATTTGAAGGACCTAATCAGGTGGAACGAGGGTTGCATGGTGTAACAGGAGAGGCGTGCTCAAAACCACCAGGGATAGGGAAACGGGGAAAGCCATGAGCACCTACGTCCTGAAGGGACAGGGCACATAAAAGAAGAAGTGAACGAAACAAATTAGTAAATAAATAAATAAAATAAAAAGGAAATAGGAATAAATGAATGAGTGAAAATGAATACGAAGAAGCAAAGAAAGAAAATCAGATGATGTGTAAGACAGACATACCTTGCTTCTTAGTTATATGGTCATTCTGATGCCATTTTGTAGATCTAGTGTATATCCATGTTGTTCTGTGATGATTCGTCTGTTGAAAGATAAAGTTGCTAATCAGACAGTTAAGTGCCATACGTGATACACGCTTTGGGCGATCATGTCTCTTTCGAGACATGACTGACTGGGCAAAAGTTTATCCCGCAGTAAGTTGCCTTTACTTTCTGTGGTAGCCTGGTTACCATACAAAACTATAGAACCCAATATGTCATGTTATTTGATTCATAGCTAGAGAGGGAAAAATGTATGATATTATTAAGTAGTAATTAGTTAGGGGATCAGTTTATTACTTCATAACAATAGAAAATCGATCCCCCACTTTATGCACAGTAGAATCCGTGATCATGTATCCAACTATTATATTTAGTCAGTCAGTGAATTGCCATATGTGATACACGCTTTGGGCGACCATGTCTCGAAAGAGACATGACTGACTGGGCAGAAGATTATCCCGCAGTAGGTTGCCATTGCTTCCTGCGGTAGACTGGTTGCCGGCCAAGGCTATAGAACCCAATCTGTCATGTTATTTGACTCATAGCTAAAAGGGGAAGAAATATATTATATTATTAAGTAGTAATTAATGGGGGATCACTTCATTACTCCATAACAATAGAAAACCGATCCTCCACTTTATGCCCTGCAGAATCTTTAATCATGTCTCCAACTATTACATTCAGTTAGTGAATTGCCATACGTGATACACGCTTTGGGCGATCATGTTCCGAGTTGATATCCACTGTACCACAACGCACATCCTCAAAGTTGCTAATACAAATTCCTTACACCCAGAAAGAAGACGCAAACCATTTGAATTCATTGATACCAGGACATGTTAAATAGTCCAGTTCAATTCGTGGATTGAAATCACCTAAGAAAACGAGTTTACAGTGTGTTGTGGATCAAGGGAATGGGGACAGTTCAAAATAAAGGAACAACTAACAGAATTTGAAAAATAAGAATATTAAACGTAAAGAATACAAACCTGAACGCAGGTTAGTAATCCAGGAATACAGTTAGTAAGACGGATATATACAATGTCTCTGAAGTGAAGCCGTAGTAATATCAGTATGCCCACGTCAGAAGCTGACGGGTGCTGAGTGGAGCCCAGAGCTACTATGAACTGCTGACGCTGTATGTCTCGGTATCGTTCGTTATCTTGCGGATCTCATGATGTCTTACGATGTCTAACGTTATCTTCTCAGCAGGTGTATATGTATATTCTCGACGTGTCTATTGTTCTATAAAATGAGGAGACCCCACAACACTGTGGCATGGTTGGCGCGTAGCAACTTACAAGAGTCATTTAGGACCCCAGTTCAAGCTGTAACGCCGTAAGATGCCATTACTTTCTGCGATAGACCGGTTGCTAACCATGGCTACAGAACCAAATCTGTGCTGCTATTCAACCCATAGCTGGAGGAAGAAGAGATGGATTAATACTTTTCTCAAGGGTATTTGTGCGTAAGTGAATGTGTTATGTTTTTAACATCACAAAATAAAACTATTACGGAAAAATAACACATTCTCCGAGTATTGGGTATAAACTAGGGTTTTTTTTGTGGAGCATAGGTACAGCTAACAGTTGTTAATGTTATATTTCACACTCCACCCACGTCTATTGAATGGGTGAAGAGGCTCATCCCTTGTTTCCTGCTTAGGATGCGGTTTCCGGTTTTCTCTTTTCCAATCTTTTCACTTTTCTTTTTCTTCAATTGGAGTAGATAGACTAAACTGTCGCCCGGTTCATATCCACCCACGCCTATTGAACGGGTGAAGAGGCTCATCCCTTGTTTCCTGTTTAGGATTTGGTTTCCAGCTTTCTTTCTTCCAATCTTTTCACTCTTACCTATCCCCCTGCACATCAGTGGCGTTACCGCCTTGCTCGGGGTGATATGATTAAAATATATATATATATATATATATATATATATATAAAGACGTGGTCATGGAGAGTCTATCAAAGTCCTGTGCATGTTTTTGGTTTTCTCCCGAAAGTCTGTTACTCTATCCCAGCATGTACCTATTGAATGGTCAAGGGGAGATAACTTGACCTTTTTTATGGTGGTCCTAATAGAATGAAACGAACTTGACTGGAATTCGAACATCGACTTTCTGAATTCCAGAGATTTTTTATAATGGCTATTTTGTAAAAGTGGGGGCATTCACTAATATAATTGAGTGTGGAGGGATTTTGGTTTGTGGGTTTTTAATACTGATGACAATAAATTTACTATCTCACCGTATAAAAAAACCCACTAACAAAATTCCCTCCACACTCAATTATATTAGTGAATGCCCCCACTATTACAAAATAGCCATTATAAAAAATCTATTATATCGTGCAAAATCAATTCATCTACAAATCAGATTTTCCACAGTGAACTAAAAAACATAAAACAGACACTCATCAGTAATACTTTTCCCAACTACATAGTTGATGAACAAATACGTTATTTTCTTAAAAAGCGTAACATGGAGAAACCAACACATGATACTAGCCCAACCAATCCCAAACATATCACTCTCTTATACCGTAGCCAGATGCACTCCAACTACCAACGAGATGAAAATATCCTAAAAAAACTCATAAATACTAATATTTCTCCGACAGACTCTAACAAAAGAATTAAGTTTATTATATATTACACTAAATCCACTACATCCAATTCATTCGTCCGCAACGACTCTTCCCCCACCGTTAGTGATTTGCAAAAAACCAATGTAGTTTATAAATTCATATGTCCATTTAGAGAATGTATCTCTAACAACCTCAATAATATCTACATTGGTCACACTACAAATTCGCTCTCACGGCGTCTGACGTTGCACTTAAATGAAAATTCAAATATATTCCGTCATTTAAAACAACACGGTTATCAACGCACACTTCTGAGAAACACGCTCGTTGATAACACGTACATACTCAAACAAGAAAATAATAAACAGAAACTAAAGATCCTGGAAGCAATCTACATTAAACAATTTAAACCTGGTTTGAATACAATCAATTTTGATATTTCCAGTAACGTACTCAAATGCCTGTAATCAGATCAGGGACCACAACGCCACTATTTTGTCACTGTCTTCGGCCATCCGCCACGGTAGGACTTGTATTTTCAATTTAATTCTCTTTATTGTTAATAACTTAAATGTTCTATGTCTACTGTGTGTTAATATTTATTCTTTGATAATGGCTTATGTGAGCCGAAAGCTTAGACCCGATAAAAAATCAACAATTATAGTGATTTTTTGTTGTCTTTCAACGATATCACCATTAAGTATATCAGACGCTACGAACGGATCCTACACAAAATTAATAGACAAAACTTGTCTATATTATTCAATGAAACCTGCATTAATGAAAAAATGCTGCCAAAATACGCACAATATATATATATATATATATATATATATATATATATATATATATTAATCATATCACTCCGAGCAAGGCAGTAACGCCACTGATGCGCACGGGGCTACGTAAGAGTGAAAAGATTTGAAAAGAGACAGCCGGAAACCACATCCTAAACAGGGAAGAAGGGATGAGTCTCTTCACCTGTTCAATAGATGTGGGTGGAGTGTGAACCGGGCGATAGTTTAGTCTCTCTACTCCAACTGAAAAAAAAAAGAAAGAAAAGAGTGAAAAGATTGGAAAACAGAAAGCCGGAAACCACGTCCTAAACAGGGAACAAGGGATGAGCCTCTTCACCTGTTCAATAAACCTGGGTGGAGTGTGAAACGGGCGATAGTTTGGTCTATCTACTCCACTTATTATCTTAGAACATGTGCGAACTATAAAATTGTATTGTTAGTTTCGACATTGAAAGAACAATGTCTCATCAGCTAGTTAAATTTACGAATCTATAAACAAACTGTGCTGGTAACTATAAAAAACGCTAACAAATCATTCAAAAAGATTTACAGAATATTTTAGTTTTATGATCTCCCCGATGCCATAAGATCATAAGTAGGCATGTACGCCGACGATACCACAGTATACCCTCGCCTCGATCAAAAATCTGATGTTGATGATAAGGCGAACCTCGCGGCTGAGCTTGAAAAGGACCTCCAATCCGTGGTGGATTGGGGTAGGAAATGGCTCGTAAAATTCAATTCTTCCAAAACGAAGCTGCTGTCAATTAACCACCACAGACGACCGCACCTCCCTCCCATTAGCATGGAACAGGCATGCCTCCCAGAGAGTAAAATACTACGCCTGCTTGGCCTGACACCCTCAGCGGACCTCAAGTGGAATCACTACGTCGAATCCATTGCTAAATCCGCTACCATGAAAGTTGGCTCTCTGTGCTGGGCCCGGAAATTCTTTCCGCCTGAAACTATCCCGCACTTATACAAATCTACCATCCGCCCGTGTTTTGAATACTGTTGCCACATCTGGTCGAGTGCCCCTGCTATTCTCCTCGGGCTTCTTGACAAAATACAGTGAGGAATCTGTAATGTGATTGATACCGACTTAGCTGACAGCCTGCAGTCACTCTCTCACCGGCGTGACGTGGCTTCCCTGTGCCTCTTCTATAAATACTTTCATGGCTTCTTCTCTGATGAACTTAAATCACTGGTGTCCCCTAGGTGTGAGTTCGCACGAGATACTAGATTGGCAACTAGGTCCCACCCTTTTACAGTGAAACCGATGAAATGTAACTGCAGTTTCTCCTCCAACAGCTTCTTTTCTCGCACTTCCCGCCTGTGGAATTCCCTTCCGCATGCTTGCTTC
The DNA here is from genome assembly GCA_037127315.1 of Ascarosepion bandense. Classification (NCBI taxonomy): domain Eukaryota; kingdom Metazoa; phylum Mollusca; class Cephalopoda; order Sepiida; family Sepiidae; genus Ascarosepion; species Ascarosepion bandense. Next base: position 3,604,636 of record JBBBDQ010001697.1, on the reverse strand, counting down.
TCCGACGGCTATAACCTCCAGGAGTTTAAATGTAAGGTCAATAGACACCTCCTAACACACTAACCCTCCCATTCTCCCCAAATCTCCCCCTAACTCGTCTATCGCCCTGTGTAACTCCCTGCGCTATAGTGGCAGTGGAATGCCTTGCTTGGGGTGATATGATTAAAAAAAAACACTCCTTCGTGTGTAGTGCAATGACATGAGATGTTAAAATGAAGGGAATCCAACCGTTTTATAGTTTTATAGTAGCCAACATTGTTTATAGATACGTAATTTGGAATAAAGCTCATTTCATCTTTTTGCCTTGACAAAGTCCATCACAGGACGAAACACGTAGGCGAGTTAAATACAGTTTTCCGCTTGTCTTTTTATTTAACCATATATACATATATATACACTTCCTATGTCGTGTAGAATTTCATGTGTGTGTCACTACACTCTTTCTTTCTAGTACGCCTATATACTTGTGTGTTCGTGCATATGCATGAGTGCATACAGTCCGATTAGTGCATCCGGTCATTCTGTGCGTGTGTTTTGTGCCCATGTGTACGTGTGGAGATATGATCTATTAAGTGCTGGTTTAAACTTATTTATGAAGTTTTTTTATTCTTGTATCTGTAGGTAAGAGTAATTGTCGTCCTGATATAATGGCATAATTTTAGATTTGACTTGATTGCATTGGAAGATGTGTTGTGATACAGAGAGTTTTCTGTTGTCTGATAATTTGATGTTGCTTTTGTGAAGGGAAACTCTGTTGTGTTTGGCTGATTCCAATATAAAATTTATTACATTTTGTGAACTTGAGTGCATATACCAAACTTTTGGAATTGCAGTTCAATTTTTTACTTATTGTGAATATCTTTCTGAAGTTTTCAAAATGGTGGGTGTTTTCTTCTGAAATGCTATCACAAACCCCACATCTTTTATTGTTACGTTTTGCAACACCCTGTATTATGGATGGATTAAGTTTAGATGAGGTTAGCATGTGTTTCAGGTTTTTTGTTGGTGTTTGCTCCTAATTATTTTGGTCATTTTTAATATGTTTCAATTTATCATTTATTGGGTATACATTTTTTTAATTGCAAATTTCAGTGCGTCTAAGAGCAAGCTGCTGTCTGTCAATCATCACAGGCAACCTCTCCTGCTCCCCATAAACATGGACCAAGCGAGTCTCACCAAGAGCAATACACGGTGCCTCCTCGGCCTTAATCTCTCTTCTGATCTCAAGTGAAACCACTACATTGAGTCAATAGCTAGATCCACTGCTAGGAAGGTTGGTTCACTGTGTCGAGCCAGGATGTTTTTCCCGCCTGAATCCATCCTGCATATATACAAATCAACTATTCGTCCGTGCATGGAGTACTGCTGCCATATATGGTCAGGTGCCCCCGCTGTTCATCTCGGTGTTCTCGACAGTCTCCTAAGGAGAATCAGTAATGTGATAGGTACCGACTTGGCTGCTCGACTTCAGCCACTTTCTCACCGACGGTATGTGACTTCTCTTTGTTCTATAAATACTTTCATGGTTTCTTCTCCAACGAACTTAAATCACTGATGCCTCTGCAAAAGGTGTTTACTCGTGCAACCAGACTTGAAACTGGGTCTCACCCATTCACAGTTAGGTCAACCAAATGCAGACGACAGTTCTTCTCTTGCAGCTTATTTTCTCGCACTTCCCGCCTGTGGAACTCGCTTTCATATTCTTGTTTTCCTGACGGCTACAACCTTCAGGCATTTAAATGCAATGTCAATACTCATCTCTTAACCACTTGACTCTAGTTCTTTTTTTCACCACCCTGTATATCCTTTCCTTTCTCTCCACTTTTGCAACTGTCATCACACCTGTATTCCTATGCTTCTCTCGCTCCTTTCTGACTGGTTCGTCTATCTCTTCACACTCTTCTATCTAATCTTTTTACTCTAATGTAGATCCCTGAACATCAGTGGCGTTACCGCCTTGCTCGGGGTGATATGATTTAAAAAAAAAAAAAGAAAGAAGAATTCTGGGTTCTTGCTGTTGTATGTGGAGACATTTCGTAGTTCGTCTGAAGGATGTTTTCTGCCAGTTCAATAACTTTGCACAGAAGTGTTGTTGGGTAGCCCCGTTTTTTTAGATTTTTATGTAGTTCTTCTAGGCGGGTTTTTAAGAGATGTTTGGCCACTACAGTGCAAACCATATGTGTTAGGCAATAGGGAATGGATTTTTAGCAGCTTTTGGGGTGATGACCCTAAAAATTAAGATTTTGTTGGGTGTCTGTAGATTTGTGTCAGATATATGTACTGAAGAGAAAGGTGACAAGAAAGGACTACACATAAAATACAAGAAAACCGAATGCATGGTCATCAGCAAAAAGAGCAGCCCACAATGCCAAATACAGGTGGGGGATACTAAAATCAAGCAGGTACAAAAATTAAAATATCTGGGAAGTGTTCTTCTAACAGAAGACGGAAAGTGCGAATTGGCATGGCGAAGGACGCGTTCCAGAAACAAAGAAGAGAGTACTGGATTGCTATGTGGTGTCAGTTCTTCAATATGGCAGTAAATGATGGATGATATCATTAAAGATGAAGGAAAAACTTGAAGCAACTGAAATGTGGTTCTACCGAAGGATACTGCGGATATCATGGATCGAGTATGTGAACAATGATGAGGTGTAGGAAAGAATGGAAACGAAAAGGAAATTGATATTGAGCATCTCTTTCCAAATACTTTTGGAAGTTAAAAGACGAAAATAAAACGCCTAAAGTTAAATGGAAAACAAGCAAGAACAGCTAAATCTATAAAGGAACCATCTTTCCTCGGTCATCAAGAAAAAATTGAGATCCTAAAATATATGAACAGTAACAAGATTTTAAACCAAAGGCATGAAACCACAGTAAACTGCAAGCACATTAGAGAACTAACATTACAATCATGCTAAAAAAATACTACAATAGCCAGAGCTAGGACTCCACACACACACACACACACACACACACACACACACACACACACACACAGATATATATATATATATATATATATATATATATATATATATATTTACGCTCTCACACTCTGATTGAGCACTCTGGAAGAATGTTAGATTTTGAAAAACAGTAGCTACTCTGGCATGTACGCATCGCTCATTGAGTAAAATGAATTAGAGCACTCTGGTTATTGAGCGCGTATAATGATAATATATGCGCTAAAAAGTCTGCCTTCTTCTACCGAACGCCCGTAGCCCAGGGGTAGAATCGCCGACTGACGCCAATTCGATCGGGTTTCAATCCTGGGTTAAAAAGCAATCGTAGTCTAACCGTACTGATGAGCTGTGATACAGCGAAACCGATCTGTCTGCGGATGACAATATATATATAAATTCTATAATAATATCCAATTACTAAATTCTAAAGTAAGGTTTAATATTCATAATTTAATTAGAAATTTTTCTCTAAATAAAAATTAGAATTTTATAGAAGTAATCGATTTACTAAATTATAAAGTAAGGTTAATAACCATAATTAGATTAATTATATATACTGTCCTTAACACACACAAAACTTCTACTATTACTTTAAATACAAACACACCTATTACCTATCCACCTATTACCTCAAATACAAACATTCGACTTCCCCCTACATTAAAGTCTACTTATTAAGCACTTATTACCTACGTTTATCGAGTACCTAAATGACCCTAACATTAAAATTTACCTCTTACATTAAATTTTACCAATAACGGTGATATAATTAAAATTTGAAAATTAATAAAAAAAATCGGTTTCCAAATTGTGATCTAATTAAGATTTAAAATTTAATTGAAAAAATCGACTTCCTGAATCCAAAATTATGATTAAATATACAAATTTAGATTATTTACAAAAAACCCTACTTATATACAATAAATTATCCTAACCTGTTCCCATAAGAAATCCTAAAATATATAGACTAGTCACTAGAGATATATATAAGTAAAACTTAATACTCCCCACACCAAAATTCCAAAGATCAATCAGCAGTACCTGTTCCCTTACCAATAAACTCCCACCACATACACAATTGACGAGATATAAGAATAGAAATTTAAAATGAAAAATTTAATAGAAAAAACGGTTTCCAAACTGTGATCTCATTAATAATTAAAAATTAAAAATTTAATAGGAAAAATATATTCCTTAAATCAAAAGTTAAGATTAAATTTGCAAACTTACATTAATTATAAAGACTCTGCTTAAATAAATATATCCGCGCCAACCACTACCGGCTCTTCTAAGAAATCCATAAGGATATAGTCTCGTCACTAGATAATAAAAACTTACAACTGTCTAGAAATCAAAGACTCTCATTAATCAACCACTTAAAAAACACTGCCTCCAAAATTTCCAACGGTCAGAGACTTATTCCCCTATCACTAACCCCCACCAGCACCTCTAATAAAACTAAATAAATATGAAGAAAGAGGATTTCCATTACTTTACAAACCGCCTGATGAGACATTGAAGTTTCAATGTCGAAACGAACGTATCTTTGTAGCGGATATATATAGAATAATTATGTACATGTTCTAAAATATAATTTATTATAAATATTCACTGCTCTATATATTATATATCGAGCACTGTTTGAAATTAATGTTTTGGACGTTGTAAGAATTCTTTCTTTGTTCTGTATTCACTCGGATATATATATATATATATATATATATATATATATATATATATATATATATATATATATATATAAGGAAGCGAATTCTCCATCTCTCTTCAAAAATGGCGTTTACTTCCTGATGAGACACTGTACTTTCAATGTACAATGTCGAAACAAAATGTACACTTTGTAGTAGATTGTGATTTGAACATGTTCTAAATTATAATTTATAATATATATATACATATATATATATATATATATATATATATATATATATATACACAAACAGTATAGCCCGGTGTTGCTCGGGTATAATGAAAGCTTTTAAAACGAATCCATGGTCCTGGATCACATACTCTTTGGACGTTGGCACGAAAGATTAAAAAGCAATAGTTGATTCCAGTTAAAGCGAAACTGTAGACTGAAAAAAAATGAATGGATGTAAGTCAAATTTTGATTTCCTGGTATCGATATCAAATAAGTTATTTTTCGTAGTAAACTGAATTTTGAAGGCTAAATAAGTCCTCTGAGTAAATGGTATCACGGCTGAGACTAAGAACTACAATTAAACAATAAACAGACGCACACACAAACATCTTGCCTTTTATATATATATATATATATATATATATATATATATATATATATATATATATATAATCGATTTTCTGCACTATTGTAAGAACTGCAACCTTGAAACTTCTGAATATTGTTTTTTATGTTTTTGTCTATGAGTGTATCAAATTTGATTAAAATCGGAACAATCCTTCTATAACCCAATTTTTTCGATTATCGATATTTATCGAGGGTACATATATATACTGAAATTATTCACTTCATACGATATTCTACTTAGAGACCACATTAAAACGAATAATTTGCATGAGCAAGTCTGTTCTGCAACATGCTTCTTTTAATATTGATATGATAATACTTATGTTCTGCAAACTCTTAATGTCTATATATATATATATATATATATATATATATATATATATATATATAAGGATTGAACTCACTACTGACTCGCAATTAATATAACGAGATTAGGTTGCTGACAATTACATCTCGTTGAAGTTGTTATATGTATATATGTCTATGTATACATGTTGAAATCTCTCAGTTTATACCATATATATATATATAAATATATATATATATATATTATAAATTATATTTTAGAATATGTACATAATTATTCTATATATATCCACTACAAAGGTACGTTTGTTTCGACATTGAAACTTCATTGTCTCATCAGGTGATGTGTAAAGTAATGTAAATCCTCTTTCCTTATTTCGTTTTGTTAGAGGTGTTGCTGGGGGTTAGTGATAGGTGAATAAGTCTCTGACCGTTGGAACTTTTGGAGAGGGTGTTTTTTATGGTGGTTGATTAATGAGAGTCTTTGATTTCTAGACAGATATAGACTTGTAAGTTTTTATTATCTAGTGACTAGACTGTATCCTTTGTTGCGGATATATATAGAATAATTATGTACATATTTTAAAATACAATTTATGATAAATATTCACAGCTCTATATATTATATATCGAGCACTGTTTTAAATTAATGTTTTGGACGTTGTAAGAATTCTTTCTTCGTTCTGTATTCACTCGGATATATATATATATATATATATATATATATATATATTACTCGGATATATATATATATATATATATATATATATATATATATATATGCAAATGAATAAGGAACGAAGAAAATATAAACAACGTTTAAAACATTACTTTTAAACAGTGCTCAATATAGAAATAGAGCTATGAATATTCAGTATAAAATATAACAAATATTTTTCTTTAATCTTAATGATTAAATTAAGTTTACATAATTTTTTTTACTAACCCCCTACGTCTATGTACATGATTTCAAAGAACGCCAAAAGTTTGTAGTTTTATGCTTGACTAAAACAAATATTTTTATCCACTACCCATTCCAATGCGGATGTGCATTGTGGCGCAGTGGATATCGGCACGGAACGAGAAATCGGGGAACCGAGTTCGATATTCCAGCTGAATTCATTGCCTTCACTAACGCGCAAATACCCTTGGGAAAGGTATTAATCTGTCTCTTCCCTCCAGTTATGGGTTAAATAATAGGACAGATTGGGTTCTATAGCCTTGGTATAGGCAACCAGTCTACCGCAGAAAGCAATGGCAACCTACTGCGGGATAATCTTCTGCCCAGTCAGTGATGTCTCTTTCGAGACATGATCGCCCAAGCGTGTATCACGCATGGCACTTAACTGACTGACTGACCCATTCCAGGCCAGAGTGTTAAAATCCCCACCCTTCGCCGATTATGCTCTCTCCCACACTTTCTCTTCTTCACCCTTCTTCTCTCACTTTCTTCCCTACTAGATGCATATTCTTACTTCTTCCTCTCTGTTAAGTTCATACGCCGAGTCAACAAATTGTTGTACATGACTGTATTTTACTTCTTACTTATATAACTGGCACCTGTTTTTTTTGTTTTTTTTTTGGGGGGGGGGGCTTTTCATCATGTCTCATTTAGTTCTTTCTCTTTCCGTCTTCCTCCTTTTATTTTTTATTTCTCTAATACCTCTTTTATGATTCCCCATTCTGGTCTCTCATTTTCCCTATCCCCTTTACCTTGCACACAAAAGTTTATCAATATAAGGAAGCGAATTCTCCATCTCTCTTCAAAAATAGTACACCTTTTCTACTCCCCCAACTATGGGTTAAATAGTATGACTTGTATAGGAAAATTATCTAGTTACGTGCCTTACGTGATACGCGAATTGAGAGATCATGTCTCTTTCGATCCATGACTGACGAGGTAGAAAGTTTTTTTCATAGTAGGTTGTCAGAGATTTCTGTGATAGATTGGTTGCCAACCAAAGCTATAAAACACAATTCGAACTGCTATTCAACTCATAGTTGGGGTGGGAAGAGAAGAGATGGGTTCATGCCTTTCCCAAAGGTTTTTGTGCGGATGTGAATGTAAGGATTCGACTAGAATTTGAATATTCTGACTTGTTATTCCGAGCCGATAGACATGACACCACAACGCACATAAACTAGTATTATCTAAAAAAAAAAAAAAAATGTTTATAAAAAATTTACCTATTCCTCATTATACCATTTGTAAGGAAGAAGTGCAAGTAAAATAGCTTTTATCGAAAACTGCTACGTTGTGGAACAATGAGCCGCGTGAGTGATTCTCTTAATCATGACAAAGGGTAATCGCTGTGTGCTCAACTTACCTTCATAAACTTTACTTCTTCAGATACCAACTACTTTGAGTGGCTCCTGAGCCTTATAGTAGGCGAAGTTTATTACATCGAAATAAGTAAACTGTAGAACTTGGAACAGAATCTCTCGTGTTAAATATTTCTTTACTTATGTTTGTAAAACACGGTGACATAAGTTGCAACTGTATCAGGATGACTAGCAATGGGACTACGGATACAACAAAGAATGGCTCTAAAAAAGGCACTAGCAGGAAAATGTTATTAATTTGAATTGGAATTTGAACCTCGTTTAACGCTCTCTATTGGTTATTCGTGAGGCAAATTTACAGACAACACATTTGTAGGCAAATATTCCTTATTCGAAATGCACACTATAACATATTAATTTGCACGCAAAAAAAAAAAAAGAAGAAAATAAAACAAAAGAGACTTGTTAACACGGCCGAACGAGTGACATTAAATTAAACGCTGATGCGCAAATCATATCACATTTTATCAAAACTGCGCATCTCTCCCGTGATGACGTTTCAGTCAGTGAAAATCCCTTGGCTAAAACGCAGGCGATTGATTTGTCAAATAACAAAGATTGATCAAGACATTTGCACATAATGTCATTTTCTATCTCGGAGCACTAAAGCTGAGAAAGCGAACGAGTTATACCGGCAATAAAAGACAGAAAACACACTTGAAAGTCTACACATAAAAACCCAAGCATGTGGTACAGTGGGTATCGGCTCAGAACGAGAAATCGTGGAGCCGAGTTCGAATTCCAGCTGAATCCATTGCATTCACTTACGCACTAATACCCTTGGGAAAGGTATTAATCCGTCTCTTCCCTTTCAGTTATGGGTTAAATAGCAGATAGCAGGATAGATTGGGTTCTATAGCCTTGGCTGGCAACCAGTCTACTGCAGAAAGCAATGGCAACCTACTGCAGGATAATCTTCTGCCCATTCACGCATGGCACTCAACTGACTGACTGAATATAATAGTTGGAGACATGACTAAGACTTCTACTGGGCATAAAGTGGGGGATTAGTTTTTTATTGTCATGAAGTAATAAACTAATCCCCCACTAATTATTACTTAATATAATACATTTCTTCTCCCTCTAGCTATGAGTCAAATAATAGGACAGATTGGGTTCTATAGCCTTGGCTGGCAACCAGTCTACCGCAAAAAGCAATGGCAACCTACTGCGGGATAATCTTCTGCCCAGTCAGTCATGTCTCTTTCGAGACATGATTGCCCAAAAACGTGTATCACTTATGACACTTAACTGACTGACTGCCAGCCACAACACCTTCGCCCAACACATAACATATCTTTTTTAGTGCTTGCAAGGTATTTTTCTTTTACAATACTGAAAAAAGCATCAAGTGTCTAAAATGCACTTTATACTCTTCCGGTTTTATAAGATGCATAATTAACACGAATTTTTCTTCTTTTTCTGTGTGCCTTGTTTTTTCAGGACGTAGGCGATCATGGCCTTCCACGTTTCCCTATCCCTGGTGGCACTCAGCACGCTTTCCCCTGTTACACCGAACAACCCCCGTTCCGTCATCTACCCTCACAGGCCAATCAAGTACGCTATTTTCCCCGGTCTCTCCTTTCATCCAGCTGGCCTGTGACTATCAGGTTCTCCAAGCCCTCCTTCCTCAATACATGTCCTCAAAACATCAGCTATCTCTTTCTGATGCTCAGTGTTAATTTCTGTTTCGTTTCCATAATTTCCAAAACCACTTAACAGACTGATTTATAAACAAAACATTGTTGGTAGCTGGAAAAAAAAAACTCTCAAATATAATTCATGAGATTAACAGAAGTTATTAAGTATTAAAAAAATAAAGACGTCATAATTCCTACTTTTTTGCCGAATAGTCTGCCTCCAACGCCTTCCTCTTCTTCGCCTATTTTCTATCACTTTTCCCCACCCCCACCCTCTATGCATTTTCTTACTTCTTCCTCTTTGTTAAGCAAAGACGCCGGGTCATCAAACGACTGAGATTATACAACATTTCGACACTCTTTGCTTAGATTCCGGTAGGCATTTTTCTCTATTCTTTCAGATTTCGGTATCGTATTTTCTGTTGTGGTTCAGTGGATATCAGCACGGAATGAGAAATTAGAGAGACGAGCTCGAATTCTAGCTGAATACATTGCATTTCCATACGCGCAAATATCCTTGGGAAAGGTATGAATCCGTCGCTTCTCCCTAAAGCTATGGGTTAAATAACATGGACAGATTGGTTTATATGGACTTGGTTGGTGACCAGACTACTACAGAAAGTAATAGCAACGTACTGTTGAAAAAAATTTGCTCAGTCATTCATGTCTCTTTCGAAACATGATCGCCCAAGCGTGTATCCCGTATGGCACATAATGATTGATATTGATGAAATAATTGAATAGCAGAAAAGATTGGGTTCTATAGCCTTCGTTGCCAACCAGTCTACCGCAGAAAGTAATGAAAAGAGACATGATCACCCGAGCGTGTATCACGTATGACACTTAACTGATTAAATTTTCTTGGTCTTTTAAACGCTTTCTAGAATTGATTACTCGCTCGATTTTGAATCTGACATCGCATGTCGGGTCGTTTCATTTTCTGATAATCTTATGATGTCTCACAATTGATGGTGGGTCCCTCAGAGAAGATAGGGATGTAATTTCTTCAGTCAACACGACTATTTTCCAACACGCAACAAGAATGCGTAACTAGAACACAGCCATATCGAGAACGTTTTCCAATTCTTAATATTTGCTGTTGTCGTTACAAACTCATTCATAGCTAAACCCAGGTGCATCCATCACAGTTTTTTTTTATGGATGTACAGGTGGTGCAATAAATAATTGCTCGGAATTATTTTCAGTTTCGGTTCTGTTCGATATATTCACTTACGCATAAATACCCTTCGTAAAAGTATGAATTAACTTCTTCTTACCCCATATATGGGTTAATTAGTAAGACGAGTATCACTAAATCATTATTATTTCCCAAAAAATAATTCTTACAATCTAAGAATATTTTCTGGCTTTTTCTGGTTGATAAATTGTAGAAAACGAATCATTCAATCAAATAAAGTCATCTTTAGTGGATACCCATATTTTAGTAGACGTTTTTTAAACGGTTTATTTATTTTTGTCTATCGGCCTGAAATCTTATTAAAAAAAAAAAGAAGTTCCCCTGAAGTTGATAAGATTTCTCGGTAGACAAAAATAAATTTAAAAAAAACAAACTGAGTGTGTATTAAATATGGTTACCTACATACTGCGGATATTGTGGACCGAGCATGTGAGCAGTGATGAGGTTTTGGAAGGGATGGAAACGAAAAGGAAATTAATACTGAGCATCAGGAAAAGACAGCTAAAGTTCCTGGGATCTGCAGTGAGGAAGGAGAGCTTGGAGAACCTGATACTAACAGGCCAGATAGAGGAGAAAAAAGACAGGGAGAGCAGCAACATATTTGAAGGGCATGAGCAGGTGAATGACAGAACGGGGTCGCTTGGTGTAACAGGAGAAAGCGTGCTAAGAACCACCAGAGATAGGAAGACGTGGAAAGCCATGATCGCCTACGTCCTGAAAGAACAAGGCGCATAGAAGAAGAAGTATCTACTGAAATAAGCTTAAAGTTATAAAAATATGTCGGATTAACAAATAAAAAATAAATTCCTTACTTCTTTAGAAAATGATTAAGTCTCCCGACTAGTATACGTTTTTTTACTTTCATTCGTCGAAGTGTAAAGCTGAATTTTTCTTTTTCCTTATATCACTATGGACTTCTCTGGGCGTGTTAGGCTGCTGAATATATAGCAAGTACTGTCCCCAGTCATATTTCGATTTTAGTGTGTAAAATTCTATCAAAGGAGAATGTTTGGCCCGAACTTCTGAACTTGGCTCATTCTCCATAACACTGAAAGTGACGGTGAGGGCCTATTACGCTATGCACTAAATAAGCTTGAACGTTTGACATTTTAAAAATGTCCTAACTGTAGGTACGTGCACAGAGAATTTGATAGGATGACATTTATGAAAGATGAATCAATGTTTCGGTAAAAAAATGAATCAGTTTTAATTCAAGAATCTTAATAATAATAATAATAATAATAATAATAATAATAATATATATATATATATATATATATATATATATATATATATATAATTTTTTTTTTTTTTTTTTAGTTCTCACCCTTCAACCGGTATATGCAAAACAATGTAAAGAGCAAATTGGAATGAATAGAAGGCAAATGTAATGTTTTTCTTTTCTCAATTATTCATAATTTTTTTAAAATTTTTTTACTTTTACTTGGAATTCAATGTATTTGATATGCAGGATGTTTTCACATCAAAGAAACGAATTATTGCAAATGCGAAAATATCACGACTGGTGACTCTTGAAAATTACTTTTTCGGGTTTCGAACTGTGGTGATCAGTTCAAGTGGTCTGAAAGTTTCAATAAAGAATCTACTTATTTCCGATATTTTCTATGGAACATTTTCAACTATTATTAACTATTGACACGTCTTTTTTCTGGGCCATGTGTTCTTAAGAGCACATGGCCCAGTGGATACAGACGTTGGTTATTTCCTGACTTGACTTTTAGAGTTGTGAGTTCAATACCAGGCTATAATGCTGAACAGGTAACTTTCAGGGTTAGAGGGAGATAACTCGTGACTTCCAATCGCAGTGACTGTAATAAAGAGCTCGGTTCGAAATTCCTAGCAGGCTGGAGCGTACCACGGCCGAAAAGTCGTACAAATGTCAAAGATGAGGACAAAATTCCGAATAATGTATCCTTGTTTCTCTAGTTTGTTTACACCTCATAGTCATAAGACGTAATAACCTGAAGATGTCTGAATTTTTTAGAAGAAGCATTGTCATTCTTACTAATATACGATTTGTCGTTCTTAATTCTTGCCTGTTTATAACTAGTAGTAATAAGACGTAATAATCTTATTACGTCTTATTACTACTAGTTTATAACTAGTAGTAATAAGACGTAATAATCTGAATTTCTGAGATGAAGCATTGTCAAAATTCTTAATTTTTATCACGCCTTTCCTCCATCTCACATCACATGCTTAATTACAACTATTAGGAATATGAAATACTAATCAGAAGACGTCTGAAGACTTTAACTAAAGTATTGCCATTATTATCAGTTTTTAACTGGTCTTTCTTTTATCTTACTTCTCTTGCTTGTTTGCACCTCGTAGTAAGAAGACGTAATAGTCGGAAGTTGTCTGAATTGCTTAACCACATTTATAAGAAAGATAAACAGATTGAATCACTTGAACGAGAGTTATAATTGCAAAGTATTGAACGTTTTATCGTCGGGCCTATCTCAAATACCTTCAGTTGAATCACTATTATAATTTGAAACTCATAAAATAAAAACAAAAATTCTAAATTTCTAGGAATTAATGTTATTATATTTTCATTATTCACATAAAAAATTAATTTCTTCTTTTTTTTGTTGTTGTTGTTCCTGGTTCGTTCTTCATAGCCAGTTGTATCTCACCTTGTTTAAACAGTGTCTAATTCTGTAAAACTAAGTCTAGTGACAGAACTCACAATTACTGTCGTAAAATTCACAACAAAAGATGTTAAACAAAGATCAATAGGCGATATCTCATAATACGGATAGCCAAACGAGTACAATTTACACCCGTAAATTGAATAAAGATCCCGTTCGAATTTATCTGAAGGTTACCCAAATCGACAGGCAGCAGAATTAGACTGGAGCTAAGAATGGCCTAAACGTTGTGATGAAACAATTAAAAGTTTGAATGATATTAAAGGAAAAGTCAGGGTGAGTTATATTTCATTAAAGAAATTGATCCTAGGCATGACGGTAAACTGCATCCGGCAGCAAGTCCTCTGATTGGGTGGTTATGAGGAACATGGAACCACCTCTTAATTGCTGTTGTTCTCAGGTCCACCCTGACTCGGAGTGGTAGCACCTGTTAGGGTCCCAGCTATGGGCAAATAGTTAACCCCCAAACTAGGATCAAAATGCTATGAAAGTATTTACCAACAAAAACACTATGAAAGTATAAAAATACACTTTTATAGAAATATATACATAAAATTTTTTTATAGAAATATATACATTTTTGAAGGAAAAATATTACCGATAAAACATTTTTGAAGAAAAAATTATTACATAACACATTTTTGAAGAAAATAATTAATCTCAGAAAATCATTTTCGAATACAAAACTAGAAGACATTTTCAGTTTTTTTTTAAAATAAAAAAGAATGAAAACAAGCAAAATTTTGATTAAAATCTGACTAAATCAACCCTCTCACAATAACTGAACATTAAGAAAAATATCTTAAAGCCCCACTTTTTGGTAATAAATTAACCCACACAGATGTCGATATGCCGTTAAACAAAACTCAAACTCAATTAAAGAAATTCAGACGAGTTCCGATTATTATCTCTTTTTAATATCTAAATCTAAACTTATTTATAAATGGAACTTTGTCTGTGTGTGTGTGTGTGTCTGTGTCTGTGTGTGTATGTGTGTGAGTCTGTGTCTGTGTCTGTGTGTGTGTGTCCGTTACCTATAGAATCCGAAACAGCTGAACTGATTTTCTTGAAAATTTACGCAGTTGTACTATAAGTGTCTACGAGTGTTCTTAGCTAGGTTTTGTGTCGAGGTACCCCCGATAAATATTGAAAATCGATAATCGAAAAAATCGGGTTATAGAAGGAGTGGTCCGATTTTAATCAAATTTAATACACTCATAGACAAAGACATAAGAAACGATATTCAGAAGTTTTAAGGTTGCAGTTCTTACAATAGTGCAGTAAACTGATTATATATATATATATATATATAAAAGTCAAGATGTTTGTGTGTGTGTCTGTTTATCTGCCTGTATGTCTGTATTTTTTGCAGCCCTTTTATTTTAGTTTTTGCATCGAGTTTGGCTCTAAGTAGGTATAATTGTAGTTCTTAGTCTCAGCCATGATACCATTTACTCAGAGGACTTATTTAGCCTTCAAAATTCAGTTTACGACGAATAAAAAACTTATTTGATATTGATACCAGGAAATCAAAATTTGACTTACATCCATTCGTTTTTCTTTCAGTCTACAGTTTCGCTTTAACTGGAAACAACTATTGCTTTTTAATCTTTCGTGCCAACGTCCAAAGAGTCTGAGCTCGAGTACCATGGATTAGTTTTAAAGCTTTCGTTGCACCCAAGCAACGTCGGGCTATACTGCTACTTAGATATAAACAAGCAAAGAGGAATAAAATGAAAGAAAATTGCATTATTATTATTAATTTTTGACTCGTTTTTTCTTCAACTTATTTCTCTTGCTTATTTACACTTTCTAGTAATATGACGTATTAGTCAGAGGTTGTGTGAATTCCGTAGCTGCGGTCCTATTCTACAGCTGGGCCCTGCTCCCCCCCGATTTTTGGGTTGTCTGTCAATTGCACCCCCACTTTTAAAAGCTTCAAAAATCTATGAAACTGATCAGGCTCTGATTTTGATAAGATTTGATTTTCACTACTTTTCCTTCTTCAAAACGTATTCACCCTTGTGTTCCAACAGCTTGAGAATAGAAAAGAAGGCAAGAGATTAGAACTATGAATGGAAAGTTCTTTCGTTTAACTTAGTAAAGTAACATATTTTTACTCAAACTCATTTTTAAGTTGTGTATACAACTGTGCGTTGTGGTACAGTGGATATTGGCTCGGAACGAGAAACCGGGGAGCCGAGTTCGAATTCCAGTTGAATCCATTGTATTCACTTACTCGCAAATACCTTGGGAAAGGTATTAATCCGTCTCTTCCTTCCAAATATGGGGTAAATAACAGGACAGATTGGGTTCTATAGACTTGGTCGGCAACCAGTCTAAGTAATGGCAACCTACTGCGGGATAATCTTCTGCCCAGTGAGTCATGTCGCTTTCCAGACATGATCGCCCAAGCGTGTATCACGTATGTTACTTAACTGACTGACTAAAACAATAGAGGTGTAGTATGAAAATGAAGACGCTTGTAGAGCTTATCCCCTCTTCCTCAGAAAAATCTCACCCTCTAAATTGTCCCCTACTTTAAGAGTTCCAAAACTGCCAATGCGTATATCTTCCATTTTATTTCTCTTTGTTTGTTTACCCCTCGTAGTAATAAGACATAATAGTTGGAAGTTGTCTGAATTCCTTAGCTAAAATATTGTCATTTTTATTCATTTTTGACGAGTTTTTCTTTCATTTTCTTTCTCTTTGTTTCTTTACCCCTCGTAGTAATAAGACATAATAGTTGGAAGTTGTCTGAATTCCTTAGCTAAAATATTGTCATTTTTATTCATTTTTGACGAGTTTTTCTTTCATTTTATTTCTCTTTGTTTGTTTACCCCTCGTAGTAATAAGACATAATACTTGGAAATTGTCTGAATTCCTTAGCTAAAATATTGTCATTTTTATTCATTTTTGACGAGTTTTTCTTTCATTTTATTTCTCTTTGTTTGTTTACCCCTCGTAGTAATAAGACATAATACTTGGAAATTGTCTGAATTCCTTAGCTAAAATATTGTCAATTTTATTCATTTTTGACGAGTTTTTCTTTCATTTTATTTCTCTTTGTTTGTTTACCCCTCGTAGTAATAAGACATAATACTTGGAAATTGTCTGAATTCCTTAGCTAAAATATTGTCATTTTTATTCATTTTTGACGAGTTTTTCTTTCATTTTATTTCTCTTTGTTTGTTTACCCCTCGTAGTAATAAGACATAATAGTTGGAAATTGTCTGAATTCCTTAGCTAAAATATTGTCATTTTTATTCATTTTTGACGAGTTTTTCTTTCATTTTATTTCTCTTTGTTTGTTTACCCCTCGTAGTAATAAGACATAATACTTGGAAATTGTCTGAATTCCTTAGCTAAAATATTGTCAATTTTATTCATTTTTGACTAGTTTTTCTTTCATTTTATTTCTCTTTGTTTGTTTACCCCTCGTAGTAATAAGACATAATACTTGGAAATTGTCTGAATTCCTTAGCTAAAATATTGTCAATTTTATTCATTTTTGACTAGTTTTTCTTTCATTTTATTTCTCTTTGTTTGTTTACCCCTCGTAGTAATAAGACATAATAGTTGGAAGTTGTCTGAATTCCTTAGCTAAAATATTGTCATTTTTATTCATTTTTGACGAGTTTTTCTTTCATTTTCTTTCTCTTTGTTTGTTTACCCCTCGTAGTAATAAGACATAATAGTTGGAAATTGTCTGAATTCCTTAGCTAAAATATTGTCAATTTTATTCATTTTTGACTAGTTTTTCTTTCATTTTATTTCTCTTTGTTTGTTTACCCCTCGTAGTAATAAGACAAAATACTTGGAAGTTGTCTGAATTCCTTAGCTAAAATATTGTCATTTTTATTCATTTTTGACGAGTTTTTCTTTCATTTTATTTCTCTTTGTTTGTTTACCCCTCGTAGTAATAAAACATAATAGTTGGAAATTGTCTGTATTCCTTAGCTAAAATATTGTCATTTTTATTCATTTTTGACGAGTTTTTCTTTCATTTTATTTCTCTTTGTTTGTTTACCCCTCGTAGTAATAAGACATAATAGTTGGAAATTGTCTGAATTCTTTAGCTTAAATATTGTCATTTTTATTCATTTTTGACTAGTTTTTCTTTCATTTTATTTCTCTTTGTTTGTTTACCCCTCGTAGTAATAAGACATAATAGTTGGAAATTGTCCGAATTCCTTAGCTAAAATATTGTCATTTTTATTCATTTTTGACTAGTTTATTTTCATTTTATTTCTCTTTTTTTGTTTACATCTAAAATTAAAAGGAGAAAATTATCTGAACTCCGTTTGAATTTCTTTAATTGAGTTTTGTTTAACGACATATCGACATCTGTGGTTATTCATTACCAAAATGGTGAAGTTTTAAGATATTTTTCTTAATGTTCAGTTATAGTGAGAAGGTTGATTTAGTCAGATTTTAAGAAAATTTTGTTTTTTTTTCTTTTTTATTTTAGAAAACTGAAAATGTCTTCTAGTTTTGTATTCAAAAATGATTTTCTGAGAATAATTTTTTCTTTAAAAATGTTTTGACGGTAATATTTTTTCTTCAAAAATGTATGTATTTCTATAAAAGTCTTTTTATTTATGTATTTCTATAAAAGTGTATTTTTATATTTTCATATTGTTTTGACCGCTGTTTAGGGGTTAACCATTTGCCCATAGCTGGGACCCTAACAGGTGCTATCACTCCGGGTCAGGGTGGACCTGAGAACAACAGCCAATAAGAGGTGGTTCCATGTTCCTCATAACCACCCAATCAGAGGACTTGCTGCCGGATGCAGTTTACCGTCATGCCTAGGATCAATTTCTTTAATGAAATATAACTCACCCTGACTTTTCCTTTAATATCATTCAAACTTTTAATTGTTTCATCACAACGTTTAGGCCATTCTTAGCTCCAGTCTAATTCTGCTGCCTGTCGATTTGGGTAACCTTCAGATAAATTCGAACGGGATCTTTATTCAATTTACGGGTGTAAATTGTACTCGTTTGGTCATCCGTATTCGAAATTCCATTTGAATACCCTGCATTCACTGAAGCAGTGGTACCCATCGCACCCTGTAGATTTGCTCTATTTATTTGTGTGTGTATATATATATATATATATATATATATATATATATATACATAACCGGTCATAGCTTAATTATATATTTCATACCATTTTTAGTATTTATTGCCGAGTGGATAATTCTAAATGAAAATAGAATGATTCTTTTGTTATTATTACTTTGCAAAATGTTACAAGACAGCCAGGAAGCCTTTGTTTCTGCCAGCCAATAAGAAGAGACTAGCATGGGGAAGAAAGCACAAAAACTGGATACCAGAACAGTTCATTTTATGCACATGTTATTGAGCTGGATGAACAAAAGAACTATTCTATTTTCATTTAGAATTATCCACTTGGCAATAAATACTAAAAATAGTATGAAATACATAGTTTCTTTTAAAAAACATGGGTTGCCTAATAATTATGGCCGGTAGTGTAGGTCTCACCCTTTTCATGTTGAAATAGCAGTTGTCTATATTTCTGAGATAAAGGTAGTATTTATAGTATTTACATTATTCGGCCTATTGTCCTCATCTTTGTTGACATTTGTCCAGCGTTTCAGCCGTTGTATCTTATATTACTATCACTGAGGTGTATGAACTCCATTCCTTGCGTAGTTGTGCCTGTTTTGGAATTCATGAGTTATCTCCCTCTAACCCTGTAAGTTACTTGTTCACCACTGCTGTAGCCTGTTATTGAACTCACAACTCTTTGGGTCAAGTCACAGGAATTAATCAACGCCTATATCCACTGCTGAGAACAATAGTCTGAATAATGTAAATACTGAAAAAAGTTAGATGTAACCGCAAGTTCTATTCTAATAGTCTATTTTCTCGTTTGTAGAACTCTCTTCTGGCATCTTGCTTTCCTGACTTACAACCTTCAAAAGTTTAAATGAAACACCAATAGTCATCTTATGTCTTTGTCTTCCCAGTTTTTTTTATGTATTTTTTACGTACTATAGTTTTCACGTCTTTTATTTTCAGCAAATGCTTGAGTTTCACTGGCATTATCGCCTTACTTAGAGATAAACGGTTAAAAAACGCAAATAAATAGATCCATGGTTATAAATTTCTTCATTCTGTCTGATGAAGGTCAGTGTGCGCCAACCAAAACGTTTTGACTATAACAGCTAAAATAAAGATAGTAAAACCTGATGGTTAAGGTTTAATAATGATGAAAAACTTTTTCATCTACGTCCCGTGTCCCTTCATAGATTTGGCAACCATGGCTTTCTATCATTTCTTGCTTATTTGTAGCTCTTTGGGCATTTTTATTTTTGGTATCAATCCCAAACACTTTTCTGGGTCCTGGGTGAACTGCACCCGGCAGCAAGACCTCTGATTGGGAGGTTGTGAGAGCTTGGAACCACCTCTTCATTGTTGCTTTTCTCAGGTCCACCCAGACGCGGAGTTGTAGCACCTGTTAGGGTCCCAGCTACGGGAAAATAGTTCACCTAACAAACTTGGGTCCAAACACTATGAAATTATAAAAATAGGCTGCTGTTGTTCTCAGGTCTACCCAGACGCGGGAAAATAGTTAACCTAACAAACTTGGGTTAAAGCACTATGGAATTATTAAAATAGACTTTTATTGAAAAATATACATCTTTCAAAGGAAAATATTACCAATAATACACTTTGAAGAAAAAATTATCATCACACATTTTTGAAGGAAAAATATTATTGACAGCAATACATTTTTGAATACAAAATGAGAAGTCAATTTCAGTTTCTAAAATAAAAAAAAAATTAATAAAAATCTGACTAAATCAATCTACTCACTATAACGGAACATTTAAAAACAAAACAAAACCTTCAAACCCCACTTTTTTGGCATTAAATAACCTAAAGAGGTTGATATGGCGTTAAGCAAAACTCAAAATGAAACACTTTTCTGTCATCCAGTTACACAATTTTTTTGGTAGATCATGCGCTGTTTTTCTCTGTCCATTTTGCTTTCTGAGTGCCAAATTTTCCAAGCCTTCTTTCCTCGTTAGGTGCCACTATATCTTTCTTCAGATTTTAAGCGCCCTTTTGCGTTTCCATTTTCTCGAAAACTCCACAGTTGTTCGGCATCTTTATGTAGAACCACACTTGTTACTTCACGCCTCTTCATAACCTCCTTAAAGCAAAACTATACACAAACCATCTATACACTTGATTCCCTATACATCTGTACTCTTCTAAAACCCTGAATAAATACTGGTTTTTACATGTAAAACGAGACCAGGTATGCATACGTGTAAACGCAGGTGTTCTATAAATAACACTATAGACATCGATGAGTGGGAGAAACGAAATAAGCGTTTAAATTCCATTATCAAATGCAATTCAATAACATTCAGTAACATCGTATTTTAATAATACTTTAAAACTGTCATTGAAACACAAAGCCAAGAAATATGGTTTGATTGCAATAACTACTCAATAATAAAATCCGGAAACAGTGAACACCTGCCGTTATTCTTGAAGCTGAAATTGGAAAAAAAATTAAATCTTGTTTTATCGATGAATCTACCTTGACACGTAAGCAATGTACAAACAATATATATATATATATATATATATATACACTACCGGCCATAATTATTAGGCCACCCCAGTTTTTAAAAAAATAAGTATTTCATACTATTTTTAGTATCTATTGCCAAGCGGATAATTCTAAATGAAAATAAAATGGATTTTTGTTATTATGACTTTGCAAAATTTTACAAGCAAATACCGACAATTTGCCCATCGCACCATGTAGATTTTATATCTATATAAATATATAGGGATGGACTTATATTTTCAATTCAATTCTCTTTATTGTTAATAACTTAAATGTTCTATGTTTACTGTGTGTTAATATTTACTCTTTGATAATGGCTTATGTGAGCCGAAAGCTTAGACCCGATAAAAAATCAACAATTATTGTGATTTTTTGTTGTCTTTCAACGACATCACCATCAAGTATATCAGACGGTATGAACGGATCCTACACAAAATTAATAGACAAAACTTGTCTATATTATTCAATGAAACCTGCATTAATGCTGCCAAAATACACACAATATATATATATATATATATATATATATATATATATATATATATATAATAATAATAATAATAATAATAATAATAATTATTATTAAACCGACTCTGCGTGTATTCTAATCTCAAAATTTTATAGAAGGGACTTTCTAAGACTATGAATGACCAGCAGAATCTAAATCCGTTATTGCCCTCGGCTATAAAGCTTTGGGCAAAGAGGGGGAAAAAAAAGAAAACTGCGTGGGACCGACAATACATACGGTTCCTCCCAGTAAAAAGAAAAAAAACCCTCTAACGGAACAAACAACCAGAAAAGAAAAGTGCTCGATACACACAACCGAAAAGTATTTAACTAGAAGGCAGTAACGCAGAGCAAACACACTAACAAAATAGCAAGATCGCCAAGACCGACCGCGGTTTCGCACAACGGCCCTGACGAGCCGTTGTGCGAAACCGCGGTCGGTCTTGGCGATCTTGCTATTTTGTTAGTGTGTTAGTATATATATATATATATATATATATATACACTACCGGCCATAATTATTAGGTCACCCCAGTTTTTAAAAAAATACGTATTTCATACTATTTTTAGTATTTATTGCCAAGTGGATAATTCTAAATGAAAATGAAATGGATCTTTTGTTATTATTACTTTGCAAAATTTTCCAAGGCAAATAGCGACAATGTACTCATCACACCTTGTAGATTATATATATATATATATATATATATATATATACTACCGGCCATAATTATTAGGTCACCCCAGTTTTTAAAAAAGTACGTATTTCATACTATTTTTAGTATTTATTGCCGAGTGGATAAATGTGAATGAAAATAGAATGGTTCTTTTGTTATTATTACTTTGCAAAATTTTACAAGACAGCCAGGAAACCTTTACTTCGGTCAGCCAATAATAAGAAGAGACTAGCATGGGGAAGAAAGCACAAAACCTGAACACTAGAACTGTTCGTTTGAAGTACATGTAATAGTGCAGTATTAAGAAAAATACATTCTATTTTCATTGAGAATTATCCACTTGGCAATAAATACTAAAAATAGTA
Source organism: Ascarosepion bandense (assembly GCA_037127315.1). Classification (NCBI taxonomy): domain Eukaryota; kingdom Metazoa; phylum Mollusca; class Cephalopoda; order Sepiida; family Sepiidae; genus Ascarosepion; species Ascarosepion bandense. The sequence goes on along the minus strand of JBBBDQ010001697.1, from coordinate 3,582,052 downwards.
TGAAATACAACATATTTTTTTAAAACTGGGGTGGCCTAATAATCATGGCCGGTAGTATATATATATATATATATATATATATATATATATATATATATATATATAAAAAATCTACAGGGTGCGATGGGTAAATTGTCGCTATTTGCCTTGTAAAATTTTGCAAAGTAATAATAACAAAGGAGCCATTCTATTTTCATTTAGAATTATCCACTTGGCGATAAATACTAAAAATAGTATGAAATACATATTTTTTTAAAACTGGAGTGGCCTAATAATCATGGCCGGTAGTGTATCAAAAATAATTTTACAAAGTTTGGGGGTAGTTCTTCACACCAAAACAAGGAGAAAAGTCCATATAAGCATATGTCCACAATTTTTACATTTTTGAGCTATTAAGTTTAAGGAAAGTTTACACTGCGTTACCATATAGACGAGGTTACATTTTTCATTCGTATATATTTGTGGCTAGTCTGTCTTAAACGTTTAACGTGTGTAACAGCGAGTGAATTGAGAAGCGTTCTGTTTAACAGTGGCAGGATATTTATACCGTGAGCAGGCTGATATGATTTTTACATACAGTCAGGTAAATGGTGAAGTACGCGAAGCTATTCGTTTCTAGACCGGCATGCTGTACTACTTGACTTTCAGATCGGAAACTCGAATACGAAGGGATGTGTCTTTTCACCGGATCTGTTCAACTTGTACAGCGAGAATATTTTGAGGACCCTAGAAGTTATGCCTGGATTCGTAATCGGAGGCCACAATTTAAACAGCCTAATGTACGCAGATGTTACAGTGCTGATAGCAGACACAAAATGGAAACTACAAGACCTCCTACAGAAGGTAGCAGAAGAAAGTAACAAGAAAGGACTAGAAATAAACTGAACGAAAACCGAATGCATGGTCATCAGTGAAAAGGGCAACCCAAAATGTCAAATACAATCAAGCAGGCAAAAAGATTTAAATACCTGGGAAGCATTATAACAGAAGACGGAAAGTGCGACACAGAGATCTGAAGGCGAATTGACATGTCGAAGGAAGCGTTCCAGAAGTTGAGTAAAGTATTAAGAAGCAGGACAATTTCGCTAGAAACTAGGAAGAGAGTACTGGATTGCTAAGTGCTGTCCGTCCTTCAATATGGCAGTGAATGCTGGACAATACCATCAAAGATGAAGAAAAAATTGAAGCAACTGAAATGTGCTTCTACAGAAGCATGCTGCGAATATCATAGATCGAGCATGTGAGCAATGATGAGGTCTTGGAAATGATGGAAAAAAAAGAAATTAATACTGAGCACCAGGAAGAGACAGCTGAAGTTCCTGGGACACGCAATGAGGAAAGAGGGCTTGGAGAATCTGATACTAACAGGCCAGATAGAGGGAAAAAGAGACAGGGGTAAGCAGCGGATAACATATTTGAAGGGCCTGAGCAAGTGGATGACAAAACGGGGTTGCGTGGTGTAACTAAAGAAAATTTCGCTAGAAACAAAGAAAAGATTACTGGATTGTTATGTGATGGAGTTCTTCAATACGACAGTGAATGTTGGACTATATCATCAAAGATGAAGGAAAAACTTAAAGGAGTTGAAATGTGGTTCTACAACAAGAATGTTGCGGATATCATGGACCAAGCATGTGAGCAATGACGAGGTTTAGGAAATGATGGAAACGAAAAGGAAATTAATATTGAGCATCGGGAAGAGACAGCTTGGACTTGCAATGAGGAAATAGGGCTTGGAGAAACTGATACCAACAGGCCAGATAGAGGGGAAAAAAGACAGGGGAAAGCAGCGGATAACATATTTGAAGGACCTAATCAGGTGGATGATGGAATGAGGATTGTAACAGGGGAAAGCGTGCTAAGAGCCACCAGGGATAGGGAAACGTGGAAGGCCATGATCGTCAACGTCCTGAAGGGACAAGGCAAATAGAAGGAGAAGACGTTGTTAATCTAGCGACAGTATAGAGGAATCAGATGAGTCTAATGGTGAGTAAGAAGATATGGCAGCTGGGAAATCTCTCTCTGATCGTTCTGATAAGTAAATAACTCCCGAATTTGTTGGTGAGGGCCTTAAATTCAACATGAAGTGCCTTGAGGCAGCAGTAAAGCCCTAGGCGTAAAAGGTGGCTGCAGGAAAGCATTTGAGCTGTCAACAGGACTCAGCAACATTCCACACGAAGAGGCGAGTCTGCTCATGGCTGTGAGACAGTTATTGCGACCACGTCACCTCTTACAACTGGCCACCAAATTTCCCACTCTGTAACCCTCTTGATTATTATATGTGGGGATACAGTTAAACGAGAGGCTAACAAAACTCTTTTAACACCAAAGATGAACTAAAGGCAAGGATTATGATAGCATTCACCAACATAAACAAGGAGATCGTCCATAAGAATTACAGGGGGTTCCGAAATCATCTAAAAACCGTGGTTGAAGCCAATGGCGATATTATTGAAAAAATGTATTCCTTAGTATTTTAAGATATTTGTTGTATAACTTTGGTAAATATATCTGTTAAAAATGACATTGCAGTATTATATATATATATATATATATATATATATATATATATATATATATATATACCGCAGACAGATCTGCGGATATATATCAAACATATATAATATATCCACAGACAGATTAAATATATATATATATATATATAGTCATCCGCAGACAGATCTGTTTCGCTGTATCACAGCTCATCAGTACGGTTAGAGTCTGATTGCTTTTAACCCAGGATTGAAACCCGGCCGAAATGGCGTCAGTCGGAGATTCTAGCTCTAAGCTATGGGCACTCGGTAGAAGAAGGCAGACTTTTAGCGTATGATGTATCATACGCCAGTAGTTAGAGTGCTCTAATTCATTAGTGAATGAGCGATGCGTAGATGCTAGAGTAGCTACTGTGTTTTCAAAGTCTACCATTCTTCCAGAGTGCTCAATCAGAGTGTGAGGGCGTAAATTGTCATCCGCAAACAGATCTGTTTTGCTGTATCACTGCGCATCAGTACGGTTAGACATCCGATTGCTATTACCCAGCATTGAAACCCGACCGAACTGGCGTCAATCGGCGATTCTACCTCTGAGATGTAGTATAGACCTAATTCGTAACAATGACACCTTTGAATTTGACTACGAAAGCTACATCCAAACCCAATGTACTGCAATGGGAACGAAATTAGCACCAATATATGTCAGTCTAACATTAGCTTACTTAAAGAAAAGCCTCTACGAAAGCATGGAAAAATTCTTGGGGATAATATGGAAATGATACTTGGATGGTTGCTTCATTTTCTGGAAATCCTCATGGGGCGATAATAAACAATTTCACGCTGTATTCCAGAACTTAAATCCAGAATATAGTTTCCCCGAATTACCGTTTTTAAACATACTCATTAGAAATAGGAACAACCGCATAATCACAGATTTCTACCACAAATGTACAGACACCCAACAATATTTCATTTTAAGTTACATCACCCCAAAAACTGCCTAAAATCCATCCCCTATTTCTTAGCACTTAGGGCGTGCACAATAGTGGCCAATAAACACCTCCGAAAAACCCGCGTAGAAGAACGACGTGAAACTCTAAAAATAAATAAATAAATAAAAACAAAAAACAAAAAAACAAAAAACAAAAAAACAAAAAACGAGGCTACCCCACAACACTTATAAACAAAGGTTTTGAACTGGCAGAAAAATACCTCTAGACGAACCAAGAAACCCACAGAAACGCAACAACGAGCAAACTCTAGCATATGTCTCAATATAAAACAGGGAAAACCCATAATTATTCACAGAAGGTAAAAACAAAACAAAAAGATCTACTGAACAAAAATATATTAAAATCGACCAAAATAATTAGTAACAAATGCCAACCAAGAAACTTGAAACACATATTAACCTCAGCCAACACACAATACAGGGCGTAATAAAATGTAATTTGAACTGCAACTCCAGAAATGTGATATATGCATTCAAGTGAAAGAAAATGTAATAAATCTTATATAGGAAACAGCCAAGCACTAAACAACAGAGTATTCTTTCACAGAAGCAACATCAAACTTTCAAACAAAAAATAATTCTTTGTATCACAGCTCATCTACTAATGCAATCAAGACAAATTTTAAAATTATGCTATTATATCAGACAAACATACTAATGCAAGAAAAAAGCTTCATAAACAAATTTAAACCAGCACTGGATAGATCATAAACTCCCACGTACATACAGACGCACACACGTGCACAGACGGACCGTATACGCTCAAGCATATACGCACACACAAATTTCTACACATACTAGAAAGAACGAACAAAGCGACACACACGATACCCTACAAAACAAGGGCAGTGTATATATATATATATATATATATACACACACACACACACACACACACACACACACACACATATATATATATATATATATATATATATATATATATATATTTGTTTTTCTTTAATCCGAAGTGGAAGAGTAGGAAGGTAAATTCCAAGAACCTGATCCTAATCAATATTAAAAATGTTTAACATTTAAAAGTGATGCAGGCAGAGAGCTCAGTGTATTAAGAATACAGAGTCAATATAAATTAGAGACAATTTTCAAAATTCAAAGGTGTCGGATGTACATTTCGACATAGGAACTCTAATAGAGACTCTACATCACGTCAGCGACATTGGTTTTCCAAATGGCAAAGGCCCTGAGTTAGTGTGGAGGGGTTTTTGGTTAACAACTGTCACAAAGTGGAAAAGGACAGAGCTGGTAGTCGCGGGGTTACAGGGTGTTGAAATGGTATATTTAAAAAGGGGAGGAATAGGAGTTCATATTTTATAAAGATAGACAACTAAATGAGTTAAATTACTTTTTAAAGTTAAGATTTTGGGCTGTTTGAAGAGGTGTATTTAGGCGAGAAGGAATGGGTTTCAATATAAGATTTTAAAAATGTTTTTAAAGTTTATTTGATTAAACATTTTAGGTAGAAGCGAGTTAAATGCCAATTACAAGAAGTTATCAGTTTAAAAATTTTTAGAGAAAGAATATTAGAGAAAAAATATTAGAGAAAAAATATGTGTTAACCAAGGAAAAAGGGGTTTAGTAAAAGAATCCATATTTTCTAAAGATAGGCAATTAAAGGAGCTTGGGATAGGAAGGTAGGGGGTTAAATATTTTTTAAGGTTAACGTTAGGGTAAAATTCAGATTAAAATTTAAATTGAATCCTTTTAATTTATATTCTAACATCTAGTCAACGGGGATTTAAATTCTAAATTTAAGTATTCGAATAATTTGCCTTGTGACGGCACTTACTGATGAATCACGAAAATTCCTCGGAATACGGGCTGAACCTATCAGTTTCCAGTTAATTTCAGGATCCAGTCCTTCTTTCATTTTCCAGAATGCCCGCGAAAGGGCTGTCTGGTACCTCTGACCGGGGTTCGAAAAGGAGTACCTGTGGTTATACAGTCTTTGTTTGAAAGGACCGGCGGACATACCGATATAGGTCCGGAAGTCGTTTTTTTTGTTAGATGGAGAAATGCGGGCTTCATAAATCACCTGGGTGGATTTGCATTTTCCCTCCACCGGGCAGGCGTTCACAGAATTACAGTTGCATTCGTTTAGAATTCCGGGCCTAGATTCAGCATTGCGCAAGTTCACCAGAATACTCCTATTATGGGAACTAATGAGGCTGTCCATATTCGGGGTGCAAGAATAAACAATTTTAAGGGTGTACCTATTAAATATCTTTCGTAGAGGGTTGCTGTTATTAAAATGTTTGTCTATTAACTTGAGAAAATATTTACCAATATTGATGTTAGTTAGTTTACAAAAAGGGGGGTTAAACCAAATTATCTTTCTTTTTCTACAGTTTCCTTTATTTTTATTTTTGGATTATTCGGAGTCTATTGTAGGTTTATTATATGTTAACTTGTTCTTATATCCGCTTTTTTGAAGGGCCTTATTGTAAATATTTTTACCTGCGTTGAAAGTTTTAATGTTGAATGATAATTGGTTGATTCTATTATTCACTATATTGGGTATCTGTTTTATAATATTTTTGGGGTGGTTGGATGAAATATTAATATAAGTGGGGGAACTATTTTCTTTGAGAAATGGTTGGTAGGATCCATCATTTAAGTTAAGGGTGATGTCTAGATAGTTTAAAATTTTAAGGTTAGAGGTGACTTCGACTTTAAAACCGAGGTACTTCAGGGCTCTAATTATTATTATTATATATATATATATATATATATATATATATATATATATATATATATATATATATATGTATTTCTGTGTATAATAATAAATTTAAAAAAAGAACAAAAAATAAATACAAAATATTTTTCTGTCCAATATTTGACTCATTCCAAATCATTTTATAACCCCTTAAAGTAGAAAGGGATTCCCTCACAGTACAAGTTTGAACTAGTATCACACAAACAAGACGCTGACTGACAAACACTACCTGAAGAAGATCGCGAGATCAGAAACACAGAAACATAGAAAATAAAAAAATAAAAATAGAATACACTATATATATTTTTACATTTTCTAAAAGAACACTTGCGGTTGCACTTTTTATTAAAAATGTAGACTTTTTTCTTGTTGGAACGACGGTAAAATATATATATATATATATATATATATATATATATATATATATATATATATATATACTGTAATGGTTGTTACAATGTTTTTAAATTCATAGTATCACTACACTTTGTTTTTTGTTTTTTTTTTGTGAAAGATATATTTTGTGGAAAATCTATTTTATAAAAAGCAAGAGAGTAGAAAAACAAAAAAAAAGCACACACCCCAATACAAAATAACATATATTAAATTAAGGAGAAACCAACCCCAAAACAAAACAACACCTACCAACCCCTAAACAAAAGGCGCCATTAGCACCAGCCCTTTCAAGATTAATAGATTAACCTATCATGGACTCTGCCAAAAACAAACACTTAACCAGTAAAAAGGTCAACGGAACTCAAAATACAGACCAACCCCTCTTTCACCCGAAAATAACAAATCCAACACAAAT
>JBBBDQ010001697.1:3480000-3570000 GCA_037127315.1 Ascarosepion bandense | reverse complement strand
TAGGAAGTAATACTATAACTGGGATTCACAATAGTCGTACGGTAGCAGTCTTGGTTTTCTCTGCCTATCGCTCTCCGCTGATCTGCTTATGGTGATCCCCTGCGGATCTCTCACTCTCTGAGCTCTTGATTTGCTCTTCTCTTGTGAGGGGAAGTATATGTAGTTGTAGGAAGAGTTCAATCCGTTGTAATGGGTGATGCCACCATGACAGTAACGAAGGCATGTATTTGCGCTTCGTAAATACTGGAATGGTTTTTGATCTGAGAAGGTTCAATGCCAAGTCGAAAACTATGCAAACAATGCTGACTTTTTAACACATACAGAAGTTTATTACAGACGGTTTCTCACCCTTATGTGCAGCATTTAGCCTCAAGAAAAGCCTCACAAAAACCAAGGCAATATTTACTTCTGCCCCCGGAGAGCCACATCAGTCAGTCAGTTAAGTGCCATACGTGATACACGCTTGAGCGATCTCAATAGAGACATGACTGACTGGGCAGAAGATTATCCCGCAGTAGGTTGTCATTGCTTTCTGCGGTAGACTGGTTGCCGACCAAGGCTATAGAACCCAATCTGTCCTGTTATTTGACTCATTGCTTAAGGGGAAAAAGATGTATTATATTATTAAGTAATAATTAGTGGGGGATCAGTTTATTACTTCATAACAATATAGAACTGATCCCCTACTTTATGTCCAGTAGTAGTCTTAATTATGTTTCCAACTATTATATTCATTCAGTCAGTCAAGTGCCATACGTGATACACGCTTGAGCGATCATGTCTCATTAGAGACATGACTGACTGGGCAGAAGATTATCCCGTAGTAGGTTGCATTGCTTTCTGCGGTAGACTGGTTGCCGACCAAGGCTATAGAACCCAATCTGTCCTGCTATTTAACCCATAACTGGAAGGAAGAGAAGGATTAATGCCTTTCCCAAGGGTATTTGCGCGGAAGTGAATACAATGGATTCAGCTGGAATTGGAAACTGGAATTCGCACTCGGCTCCCCGGTTTCTTGTTCCGAGCTTATATCCACTGTACCACAACGCACATCCAGCCACATATCGAACCCAAAACCTTTGTTCAGTGAAAAAGATTATAAGTTGTTGAAACGTTTGTATACATTCGTAGCACAATTCTAAAAAAAAGGCTCATTGGATGCCGATTCAAATCTACGCATCCACAAGGTACACGAAAAGCCGAAAAAGAGAGAATAGGCAGCCCATACTAACCATACTGTGTGAGTATAAAGCTTACGTTCTAACAACTTTCTATATACCTCCGAAAATCTGGGCACTACTCAGCAAACCTATAAAAATAACTGAGTATTTCTAGCAGAAATGCCTGAAACGCTTATTGAATGTCAGATGGGAAAGTAGAACTCATCACACTGATGTTCTAGTCAGAGCCAACTGCTAAGGCGTAAAAGCTCTTGTAACCAGCCTTTGAGATTTCACCTGCCCGATCGACTCAGTCGATTAAAAACGTAACTGGGCGATTAAAGTGTGTTGCTTTACTCGACTGCGGTCGATTAAAAATAAAAGGAAATCTGATTCCTTTTACAACCCAAAAGTATGCCATTGAAGATTCACAACTTACTTAGAATAAGCTACATTGACATTATTTAACTCTTGGCTTTTATCGTCCCGGTCAGTGTAAACATTCGTTTAATTAACGCTTCCAAAATGGAGCCAAAATATCTCTGTCACCCAGATTAAAGATGCTCACAGATTTTTAGAAAGACATTTGGCAAAATTTTATTCTCTATTTCGTCCCCGCTTACGAACAGTAAAAATGAACATTTGAAAAAAAAAGAAAAAGAAAAAAAAAACGCATACTTCTTTAAACCACGCACCGAAAAACAAATTATACATATTGTTTTTTTTTATCATGCATGAGACGGAAGTTGTAGTCAAATGAAGAAAGAAACTACGAATTTAGGTACCTCAGCTCAATTACCAAAAATAAATAAATAAAAACAAAGCAAAAAACACTATACCATGATGTTAAAAAGGTTCAAACTTAATAAAAACAAAGTTTTATCATGAAAATGTTTATGCTATTATTAAGAGGAAATAATAAATTTTGGCGGACCTGAAGGAGACTACCACCACCTTTCAATTTGTTGTTTTTCATTTTTTTTTTTTTCAGCACCGTCTTACTGATTCTTAGATAAAGTTTCCGATTATCAAAAAACTTTAGAAAAAAATTCAATATTTAAACAATTTTAGGGGGTGCTCAGTTTCTCATACAACGTTATAGTAAATCGATCCTACATTTTGGAGCTACTCGCGTTGGGGTTGCTTGGTTTTGTCTTTTTAAGGACGAATTGTTGCTCGTATTTTTTGTCTTTTTCAAGTTTTTTTCAGTTCTTACGATGGCATCTTCCTCAGAAACTCCAAGAATGGATTTATTCAAAAATTTCGCAAAGGATTCAGTTGTTGAATATGCGCAAGCAAAAAAGTTGATTGCACAGGATTTACTATAAGGTTGTATTAAGAACTGAGCCCCCCACCACCACTATGATCGTTTAAATGTTGAAATTTTTACCATTTTTTTTTTTTTGTCAGTCGGAAAGTTTACGATTTAATCGATAATATTGCACTGAAAAAGTCCAAAAAATTGTGGTGGTAATGTCGTTTCGGCAAGAGGTTCCAAAATGGAGGATCGATTTGCTATGACGTTGTATGAGAAACTGAGCCGCTCCTAAAATTGTTTAAATATTGAAATTTTTCCAAATTTTTTTTTTTTTTGTCAATCGGAAGATTTATGGTATAATTGATAAGACTGCATTGAAAAGTTAAAAAAAAAATAATGAAAAACGACAAACTGAAAGGTGCTGGTAGTCTCCTTCAGGTCCGCCAAAATTTTGTTGTTATTATTATTTTTTTAAATTTAAATCTATTCTAACACGTTTTGTTTTCCGTCAGCGATTCACACTATGTTTACGTAAGGCGACTATTAAGAAAATGGAGTCTGTCGAGTAAAATGATTTTGGGGCGAGTAAATTTTCCCTCGCTTTCGACCGCTGGTCGACTGATTTCTTTTTCAAATCTCAACGGCTACTTGTAACATCTACACAAATGCGATGGACAGGACGCATAATTCGAAAGAAGGAATATAGACTTTCGAAACAATTGTTTTATGGTGAGCTGAGTGTCGGAAAACGTCCTCAGTACAAATCAAGGAAGAGATACAGAAGAACAACCTAAAAGGCTGGAGTTTGACATCAACAATTAGAAAAGCTGGCCCTTGAGGGTAAATAAGAGACGGGGATCAACACTTCTAAGAATATTGTCTGTAACACAAATGGCTGAAGTAGCGACTTCGAATGGGTAATAAAGTCCTGGGTATGACGGTAAACTGCATCCAGCAGCAAGGCCTCTGATTGGAAGGTTGTGAAGAGCATGGAATCACCACTTAATTGCTGTTGTTTCCAGGTCTAACCTGACCTAGAGTGGTAGCACCTGTTAGGGACCCAGCTATGGGTAAATAGTTAACCCCCCAAACTGGGGTCAAAACACTATAAAAGTATTAAAAAATAGATTTTAATAGAAAAATATACATTTTTGAAAACATATTACCAAAAATACATTTTTGAAGGAAAAACTAGAAGACATCTTCAGTTTTCTAAAATAAAAATAAAAAAATCATCAAAATCTAACTAAATCAAGTTTCTCACTATAAGCGAACATTAAAAAGCCTTAAAACCCCAATTTTTTGGCATTGAATAACCCACAGAGGTAGATATGCCGTTAAACAAATCGCAAACTCAAACTCAAACTCGAATGGGTAACAACTGGACAAGGGTATCATGGGAGTTCTGTCAGGGCATCTAATCTTTTTAAAACTGGCTGGGTAAATCATGTAAGGTCACATAAAGAAGAAAAAATACCCGTGACATTCTCCAAACACAGTGTCACAGCCTACAAGCTGTGTGACAAGATATGCAAAACCTGCTCCGGACTAAAAAGACACGTGGTGGTGTGGAGGAGTCAGTTACAGCGGTGTGGATACATCAAGGTTATGGCAAGGATATTGTCCGTGTAACAAATCATTCATATCTGCAGTTACCTTCAGTGTCAAGTCTGTTCATATCTATATATCTATCTATCTATTTAAGTCTGTTCATATCTATCTATCTATCTATCTATCTATCTATCTATCTATCTATCTATCTATCTAGTCTGTTCATATCTATCTATCTATCTATCTATCTATCTATCTATCTATCTAAGTCTGTTCATATCTATATATCTATCTATCTAAGTCTGTTCATATCTATCTATCTATCTATCTATCTATCTATCTATCTATCTAAGTTCTATCTATATCTATCTATCTATCTATCTATCTATCTATCTATCAAAGTTTGTTCATATCTATCTATCTATCTATCTATCTATCTATCTATCTATCTATCAAAGTCTGTTCATATCTATCTATCTATCTATCTATCTATCTATCTATCTATCTATCTATCTAAGCCTGTTCATATCTATCTATCTATCTATCTATCTATCTATCTATCTATCTATCTATCTATGCCAGCTGTTATTTATAGTAATTCAAAATGGTCTGCACAATCAAACTCGTAGCGGCATGTCTCCGATATAATCTGCTGTCACACTTGAAATGACGCACTTAATATGAAGTGAAAGAAACGATTCTGAAATGTTAACTAATTTACTTACTTCAATCAGGCATCATATTGATGAATGAATGTTCTTAAACATACCTCTTAATTCTTGATCTCATTTTTAAAAAATTATCATGCTTTGATGTGATAAATAATTCTAATACTTTGATTTCGTCTTTCTTATTTTAGAATGTTTTATTGCCTATGAAAACCTGAATGTTCTTAAATAAGTGATAATCAGTAAAAGAGAGAATATGGAGGATGAGGGAAAATTTCATTATTCGGCCAAGAAGCTTTTGGACTTTTGATTGACAAGCGTGTGTCCGTGCTTTAACGTGCAGTAAAATTGAGCCATCTCTATTTACAAATCTAGGATGTCTCTTTTTCAATTTTTTTCGTTCATGCACTCAATTTCTTCACAATACGAGGTTGCTGTTAATGTTTTACCTTGAGGTAAAAACGAATAATGAATAAACCCTTTGAAAGACTACCATACAGTAACCACTAACATTTTAGGATGTAGTGGGTATTTTGGGTATTGATTTGGTGAATAACTTGCATCTAACCATTGGTTTACTCTCTTGCTGTTGTTAAAGAGTATCTACTGTTCATCGCATGTAATGATTCGATGCAAAAATGGTTCTTTTTACCCCGTTTGTACTCATTCAGTAAGATTACTTGACATTGTTTCATTGTAATGATTTGCCTTGGATTTATGAGTAACATTATATCGAAAGAAAAATTATGTAGAAAGAAAAAGTGTCATAAATAAGTCAAGATATTTTATATGCTAAGGAGGTTACGACTGGATGAACAAACAAACAAAAAATGCGTCATTTTACGTGTGACAACCTAATTTTAGAACTTTATAGATTTATTTATTTTTAATATCATCAGGACGTACACTAGCGGCCATCATTATTAGGCAAACCCAGTGTTTAAAGGAAATTATGTATTTCATATTATTTTTACGTATTTATTGCCAAGTGAATAATTGTAAAGGAAAATAGAATGGTTCTTTTGTTAATACTGCACAATAACATGTGCAACAAATGAATTTATAAATATTTAATAATTACCTATATTTCAGTTTCATCAATGAAAGAATGAAGAAAATTTAGGTTGATTTGGACGGGTTCAACTTTGCTTCCTTACCTTGTAAAATTTTGCAAGGTAATAACAAAAGAACTATTCTATTTTCATTTAGAATTATCCACTTGGCAATAAATACTAGAAATAGTATGAAATATATAATTTCTTTTAAAAAAATGGTTTGGACTAATAATTATGGCTGGTAGTGTATATATATATATATATATATATATATATATATATATATATAATTTATAAAGCAGCTGTTTTTAACACATTTTTGTACGGCTCAGAATACACTCTTCGCAGCCTCCCATGCGATAATTAACAACAATATTAATAATAAAAAATGATCTATGCTTTTCCTAATGGGTTTTAATCTTGATTGCGTAGAGTATTTAACATGTAGAGGTTTTGTCTTAGTGAATTAAGATCGGCTACACCTAATATACCATTCAGTACCCTCGATTTGCGTTGTGGTGCAGTGATATCGGCTCGGAACGACAAATCGGGGAGCCGAGTTCGAATTCTAGTTGAATTCTTTGCATTCACTTACGCACAAATACCCTTGGGAAGGGTATTAATCCGTCTCTTCCCTTCAGTTATGGGTCAAATAATAGGATAGATTGGGTTCTATAGCTTTGGCTGGCAACCAGTCTACCGCAGAAAGCAAAGGAAACTTACTGCTGGATAATCTCTTGACCAGTCAGTGATGTCTCTTTCGAGACGTGATGACCCAAAGCGTGTATCACGTATGGCAAGTAACTGACTGATCATCGATTTGCTTGTCAGTAAATTTACATTGCCTATTTGGGCATGTTTTATAGAGACTGTGCGTATCAGTTCGAGGATAGATACTAAAATCAAGCAGGCACCGAAATTTAAATATCTGTGAAGTGTATGGTAAGTGCGACAGTAAGATGCGAACGCGTATATCCCAACATGCTAAGTTCGCATTCCAAAAGCTAAGCAGAGTATTAAGAGACAGGAAAATTTTGCTGGAAATAAAGAAAAGATTACTGGATCATTATGTGATGTCTGTCCTCCTATATGGCAGTGAATGCTGGACAATCTACTCAAAGCTGAAGGAGAAACTGCAGCACTGAGATTCGAAGGCACATTGGCATGGCCAAGGACACATTCCAAAAGCTAAGCAGAGTATTAAGAGACAGGAAAATTTTGTTGGAAATTGAAATAAGTACTGGACCATTATGTGATAACTGTCCTTCTACATGGTAGCAAATGTTGGACAATCTACTCAAAGATGAAGGACAAACTGCAACACTGACATTCGAAAGCGCATCTGCATGGCCAAGGACACATTCCAAAAGCTAAGCAGAATATTGAGAGATATGAAAATTTTTGAAAAGAGCCAGTCAGTCAATTAATTTGCCATACGCGATACATGCTCGGGCGATCATGTCTCGAAAGAAACATGACTGACTGGGCAGAAGATCAGGTTGCTATTACTTTCTACGGTAGACTAGTTGCCAGCCAAAGCTACAGAACCCAATCTGTCATGTTATTTGACTCATAGCTAAAGAGCGAAGAAATGTATTATATTATTAAGTAGAAATTGGGGATCAGTGGAAGATCAGTTTAATACTTCATAAAAAATAGAAAACCGATCCCCCATTTTATGCCCAGTAGAAACTTTAATCATGTCTCTAACTATTATCTTCAGTCAGTCAGTTAAGTGCCATACGTCATACATGCTTTGGGCGATCATGTCTCGAAAGAGACATGACTAACTAGGCAGAAGATTATCCCGCACTTGGTTGCCATTACTTTCTACGGTAGACTGTTTGCCAGCCAAGGCTATAAAACACAAGTTGTTCTGTTATTTAACCTTTAGCTGGAGGGAAGAGACAGATTAATACCTTTCCTAAGGGTATTTGCTAGTAATAAAAGAGTGCTGTTTAGTGATATCTGTCCTATGTGGAAGCGAATGATAGTCTAACGGAGCCTAACCATCCCTAGATGGATTTAATTCAGAGTTTTATTTCTTCTATATTGGTTGCCAACTAATGTTATATAACCCTATTTGTTCTAGTATCTACCCATAGCTGGTGTGACGACGAAAGAGGATTCATATATTTCACAAGATGTTAGCACGTAAATTAAAGCAATGAACTCGAATGGAATTCGAAATCTGATTCCTCAATCCGAGCTGCTGGTAGATATTTTTTAGACATGGTGATTTTTTTTAATCGTTTCACTCCAAGCAAGCCGGTAACGCCACTGATGCGCAGGGGTCTACATAAAAGAAAAATATTAGATAGAAGGAGAGTAAAGAGAAAGACGAACCAGTTACAGGGGGAGTCAGAGAAAGGAGCAAGAGAAGGATGGGAATACAGGTGTGATGACAGTTGCAAAGGTAGAGAGAAAGAAATATATATATATAGGGTGATGTAGAAATAACTGGAGTCAAGTGGTTAAGAGAGTGGTATTGACATTCCATTTAAATTCCTGGAGGTTTTAGCCGTTAGGAAATCAAGAATATGGAAGAGAGTTCCACAGGCGGGAGGTGGAAGAAAAGACGCCGATGGAGTAGAATTGTCGTCTGCATTTGGTTGATCTAACTGTGAATGGATGGGACCCAGCTGCCAGTCTGGTTGCAGGAGTAAACTCCAGTGGCAGGAGCACCAGTGAATTAAGTTCGTCGGAGCAGAAGACATGAAGCCACATCCCGTCGGTGAGAAAGTGGCTGGAGTCGAGCCGCCAAGTCGGTACCTATCCTATTACTGATTCTTCTTTGGAGCCTGTTATGAATACCGAGATGAACAGCGGGGGTACCTGACCATATATGGCAGCAGTACTCCATACACGGACGAATGGTTGATTTGTATATATGCAGGATGGATTCAAGCGGGAAAAACATCCTGGCCCGACACAGTGACCCAACCTTCCTAACAGTGAATTTAGCTATTGACTCAATGTAGTGGTTCCACTTGAGATCAGAAGAGAGGGTAAGGCCGAGGAGGCGCAGTGTATTGCTCTCGGGGAGACTTGCTTGGTCCATGCTTATGGGGAGCAGGAGAGGTTGCCTGTGATGATTGACAGACAGCAGATTGGTCTTAGACGCATTAAATTTACAAGCTATATAGAAATTTTAAAAAATGTATACCCAATAAATGATAAATTGAAACATATTAAAAATGACCAAAATAATTAGGAGTAAACACCAACAAAAACCTGAAACACATACTAACCACATCCAAATTTAACCCATACACAATACAGGGGTTTACAAAATGTAAGTTTGTAGGAGCAGAAGCCATGAAAATATTTATAGAACAGACAGAGGGAAGCTACATCTCGCCGACGAGAAAGTGGCTGGGGCCCAGCCGCCAAGTCGGTACCTATCACATTACTAATTCTCCTATATTTTCTCTTTCTTTTCTGGCACATGTACTAATCTACCATTCGTCCTTGAATTGAATACTGTTGCCATATCTGCTCCTGTTGTGCATCACGAGATTCTTTAAAAAATCCGAAGAATAATCTACAATATAATCCATCCTGATCTGGCATTTCGAATTTAGTCACTTTCTCACAGTTTTTTGTACACATATTTATTGCAAGTGTTCTGGTAAACTGTCTTCCTTGCTTACTCAACTTCGTGAATTTAACCGTTCTACTAGATTGGCATCTAGGTCCCACCGTTTTACTCTTGAGCTATCTAGATCAAACCATGTATTCTATTCTAATAGTTTATTTTCTCGCACTTCTCGCCAGTGGAAACCTCTTCTGATTTCGTGATTTCCCTCTATCCAAAATCTTCAAAAGTTCAAATGCAACGCCAACCACCATCACTTGCCTTCCTGAAATTTGTTTTTTATTGTCCTTTCTCCTCACTAAAGTCTTCTAATTCTCTTACACTCCTAGTAATCCCTTGCGTGGTAGTGGCTTTATAGCCTTGCTTGTGGTAAATTGATAATAATAATAATAATAATAATAATAATAATAATCATAATCATAATCATAATAATAATAATAATAATATTGTCCTGGGTATGATGGTAAACTGCATCCGGCAGCAATTCTTCTGATTGGGAGGTTGTGGGGAGCCTGGAACCACCTCTTAATTGCTGTTATTCCCAGGTCCACTCTGACCAAAGTGGTAGCAAGGCCACTGATTGGGAGGTTGTGGGGAGCCTGGAACCACCTCTTAATTGCTGTTGTTCCCAGCTCCACTCTGACCCAGAATGGTAGCACATATTAAGGTCCCGGCTATGGGCAAATCGTTAATCAGCAAACTGGAGTAAGAATAGCATCAAAGTATAAAAGTATACTTTCATAGAAAAATATACATTTTTGAAGAAAAAGTATTACCAACAATACATTTTTGAAAAAAAAAATTATTGCCATAACATATTTTTGAGGGGGGAAAATATTGTCATAGTATATTTTTAAAGGAAAAAAAAATATTACCAACAATACATTTTTTTAATACAAAACTAGAAGACATCTTCAGTTTTCTAGACTATTTTTTTTAAATTTTTATCAAAATCTGATGAAATCAACCTTCTCACTATAACCAAACATTAAAAAATACCTTAAAACCCGCACTTTTTTGGCATGACATTAAACAAAACTCAAAATCAAACGCAATAATAATAAGTAAACTCTGAATCAGATGGCTCAAATGTTTCGTCGATTATTTTGATCTAATTTTAGACGAAATATGGAAATGGTACAACTTGAATTCAAGGACCCTTTAGAATTCTGAAGGCACAGACTCCGCAGACACTGACAATTTCTTTCTTTGACGATATCATGCTTGACATTCTAATTTTTCCAGCTCGGATTATTAACAGTGAAAAGGTTACTAACAGGCGATCAGCATGTACTGTTAACCTCGCCAACCACCCTTCAGTGCAGAAAAAACCATCAGTGTGGAGATTTTTGTCCCTCCCTGTCGTCGCGATCATAGATCACGATTTTAATTTCTCCGTGTCAACTGGATGCTTCACTTTTCAGTTGGACCTGCGCGTTAGTGCCTTCTTGCGATAAAAAGAGTATAAATTTTTCAGGCGGGCAGTTTGTAACGTTAGGGAAAATATCTGGGCCATATCTCACGGCTGATTTTGCCGTGGAAATGCAAACTAGGGTATACTTTCTGTCAGGATTTTTGTGGGATGAGGAGTTGTCATTATTTACACTATTTGTGATAACGAAAATATAGATAAAAAAAGTAGTTCGCATAAAAAACAGGGCAAATAGAAGCTGTTTTCAGTTTAGTCCATATTCTACCGCCGTCAGGTACCTCCAAAAATTCTTTTTTTAAAAAAAAGCATACCATGATAAATAAAAACCTCAAACTTACAATATTTACATTATTCTGACTATTGTCATCATCTTTGCCATTTGTACGACGTTTCGGCCGATGTACGCTCCGGCCTTCTTCGGGCGCTAGGAATTTTGAACCGAACCTTTAATACAATCACTGGGGTATATCATCCTCATTCCTTGAGTAAAGCCACGATTTGAAGTCATAAGTTATCTCACTGCATGTTACTTGTTCACTTGTTCACTACTGCTGTAGTAAGTAACTTGCATGGTTAGAGGGGGATAACTCATGACTTCCAATCAAGGCTTTAAGCAAGAAATGAGAATGAGAGTGATTGTAATAAAGGGTTCGGTTTGAAATTTCTAGCACCTGAAGAAGACCGGAACGTATAACGGCCGAAACGTCGTACAAATGGCAAGAAAGATGCGGACAATAGTCCGAATAATGTAAATACTGTAAATACTATCTCATACTATCTCATCACAGAAATATAGAAAAGCCTCAATCTTGATAAAAATAAAGTTTTATCGTCAAAATATTTATGTTATTATCAAGAAGAAATAACAAAGCATAATCTAAAGCCCTGTCCTTTTCCATTTTGTGGCCGTTGTTAACCAAAAACCCCTCCACACTCTAACTTAGGGCCTTCGTCATTTGGAAAAACAATGTCGCTGACGTGATGTAGAGTCTCTATTAGAGATCCTATGTCGAAATGTACATCCGACACCTTTGAATTTTAAAAAATTTCTCTAATTTATATTGGCTCTGTATTCTTAATACATTGAGCTCTCTGCCTGCATCATTTTTAATATTACAAATTTTTAATATTGATTAGGAACAGGTTCTTGAAATGTACCTTCCTACTCTTCCACT
Organism: Ascarosepion bandense; assembly: GCA_037127315.1. NCBI lineage: Eukaryota > Metazoa > Mollusca > Cephalopoda > Sepiida > Sepiidae > Ascarosepion > Ascarosepion bandense. Next base: position 3,558,103 of record JBBBDQ010001697.1, on the reverse strand, counting down.
TCGGATTAAAGAAAAACAATATATATATATATATTACCACCATTTTCTGAAATTTCATGAAATTAAAAGTTTAGCCTTTTCATATTTATATTAGATCAAAGCAAGCCTACTTGGGGAATTTAAATCGTTATTTTCTTTTGTCAAATATAAACTCCATGTACAAAAAAATCGACCCGTATCGTAAAATATAAAAAAAAGCGATAAACATTATTTATTTAGAAAATTTTTAATTGCTTTTATAAATGAAATATATTAGATTTTTTATGAATAACGAGGTTTTCTCATGGAATTGCTTTCATTTATTTTAAATTGTATTTATAAAAAATTATTAAGTTTTAAATCATTTAATCATCTGTATTAATTTTAGCCTTTTTGATATAATTTTTAAGTGAAAACTATATTTACTAATCATAAATGGAAACGCTACAATTCATTAAACACAACGATTTTAAAGAATTATGATTCTTTTTGTATATGTATTAATGTGCCGAATTTTTTAAATTACAGGTGACAATACACGGCATTTTCGGAAAATAACAGTGAAACCTATCGTAAATTTAAAGTTAAAATAGACTACATCATGCGCATCTCTGTGGATAGAATAAAAGAAAATGGACTCCTGTATCAGCCTAGAAGAAGTTCACGTCATCCTACACTTTATATTACCGATGCTGATTTTGCTGATGACATTGCGCTGTTGTCGGACAACCTCCTTAGTGTCAGGCACTCCTACCTTCTCTTGAATCAGCAGCAAACTGTTCAGGGCTTCACCTGAATGAAACCAAAACTGAGTGTATGGCAATTAACATTCGCAACAATCATGAAATTAAAACTCTCTCGAATAACATCCTTAAACGCGTTGAAGACTAAAAATATCTAGGATCACACATCAAGAATTCTGAAAAAGACTTTGATACCAGAAAAGGCATAGCATGGACTGCTCGTAACAAAATGGATACGTAAGATCAAAATCCAAGTTTTTCGCGCACTTATTGAACCAATCTTACTCTATGGATCCGAAACTTGGACCCTTTCAGCAAAACAACAGCGCCGTTTAGATGGATGTTATACTCGTCTTCTCAGAAGAGTACTTGATCCTTCATGGCGAAACCACCCAACTCTAGAAATGATATATGGAGACCTACCAAGAGTATCAACCTTAGTTCAAGAGAGATGTGTCTAGTTTGCTGGTCATTGTGCATGTGTCACAGATGAACTAGTTTCATCGTTTGTATTATGGAGGCACCCATCATCTCATAATCGATCTCGTAAATTAACCTTTCCAGACAGGATACATAGAGATACATCTATCGCCAAGGAAGACCTTACAGGAGATATGACAAATAGGGAATACAGAAAGGGTGTAGTGAGTTCTATCTCGGCCGAGGCCGCAGGATGATGATGATGAAAATTTCTAAAATTCGATAAAATATTTCTAAAATTCAGTAGAAAGAAGAGTTACGGAGAATATTTTCTGAGATCTTTAAAATTACAGAGTATTTGAAAATAGTATACAAATGGCGGTCACGTTATTTTTTTAAAATTATCTTTTACCGATAAAGAAGGCTTAGAAGAGCATTAGATCTGTCGTCAAAATATCAAGACATCAAGTCAGCCACTGTCGGGTTGAAACACAGCTACTGTTTGGTAAAAAAAAATGCATTTCTGCGATAGTGACTGTTGGGAATTTCTATATATCATTACCGTAGTACTTACGTGTGTTACGCTCTAGAAAGAGATTTGACATATACACAAACACGCATGATAAATAGAAAAAAAATGTCGGACATGAAATATAAAACGAAAAGAGAATTACTATAAAATATATATTATCTATTATAAAACAAAAACGAGAAAGTAATATTCTACTTATAGCATTCAGTCAGTTAAGTGCCATACGTGATACACGCTTAGGTCGATCATGTGTCGAAAGAGACATGAGTGACTGAGCAGAGAATTATCCCGCAGTAGGTTGCCACTGCTTTCTGCAGTAGACTGGTTACCAGCCAAGGCTACAGAAGCCAATCTATTATGTAATTTAACTCATAGCTAGAGGGCGAAGAAATATATCATATTATTAAGTGATAATTAGTAGGGGATCAATTTATTATTTCATGACAATAGAAAACCGATCCTCCACTTTATGACCACTATAAGCCTTAATCATGTCTCTAACTATTATATACACTATATCAGTTAAATGCCATACGTGATACACGCTTTGGGCGATCATGTCTCGAAAGAGACATAACTGAGGGGGGGCAGAATATTATCCTGAAGTCGGTTGCCATTTCTTTCTGCGGTAGACTGGTTGGCGACCAAAGCTTTAGAACCCAATTTGTCCTGCTATTTAACCCATAACTGGAGGGAAGTGATGGATTGATGCCTTTCCCAAGGGTATTTGTGCGTCAGTGAATACAAGGAATTCAACTGGAATTCGAACTCGGCACCCCGATTTCTCGTTTCGAGTCGATAGCCACTGCACGGCATTATTTTAGCTTTAAATAATATTTTAGTCTTTCTTTGCTGTCTTTATTTTGATTCTCTTTCAACTTAAAAATACTTTTCGTCCGTTTATCTTTATTTATTTTAACCAATGGGCCCTTCATTTCTCGCTGTGAACAACATAGCAAGTCGTAGCCTTTCTATTAAAATACAGTAATATCTACTTATGTGTGTCACGCATTTGCTGTTATGAATGAAATTAAATGTATTTTGTATTTTCCGGAGAAAAGCTTTGGAATGTAAGATATTTCCTAAGCGTAGGTTAGATGTGGCACAAGGCTGAAAGTATGGGACACCCAGTGAGAATCAAAGTCACTAATCAATTGTGATGTTTCTAGCGAGACATGCTTGCTAACCCTTACACCCCTTCGATGTGTCCATATCATCGTAATGTAAGAAAGAATAAGACAACAAAGGGTTAAATTTCAGAACTAATTGGGTTCTACAGACTTACTTGGCAACCAATCTAACTCAGAACGAATTGACAACCTTCTTTTCTTTCTTCTATGCATCTTGTCCTTTCAGAACGTAGGCGATCATGGCCTTCCACGTCTCCCTATCCCTGGTGGCTCTTAGCACGCCTTCTCCTGTTACGCCATGCAACCTCCGTTCTGTCATACACTAGCTCAAGCCCATAAATCTATAATATAAATGTATAGAAACTAACATGACCACAAAATGAGGGATCAGTATATATATTGATTATAATATAGAATTGATCCCCCATTTTATAGCAACATTATAATTTTTTATAAACAGTTGGAATATATATTCTTCTTCTATGTGACCTGTCCTTTCAGAACGTCGGCGATCATGGCCTTCCACGTCACCCTATCCCTGGTGGCTCTTAGCACGCCTTCTCCTGTTACGCCATGCAACCTCCGTTCTGTCATACACTAGCTCAAGCCCATAAATCTATAATATAAATGTATAGAAACTAGCATGACCACAAAATGAGGGATCAGTATTTATATTGATTATAATATAGAATTGATCCCCCATTTCATACCAACATTATAATTTTTTATAAACAGTTGGAATATATATTCTTCTTCTATGTGACCTGTCCTTTCAAAACGTCGGCGATCATGGCCTTCCACGTCTCCCTATCCCTGGTGGCTCTTAGCAAACTTTCTCCTGTAACGTCTCCCAGCCCCCGTTCTGTCATCCACCTGCTCAAGCCCTTCAAATATGTTATCCGTTGCTTTCCTCTGTCTTTTTATCCTCTATCTAGCCTGTTAGTATCAGGCTCTCCAAGCCTTTCTTCCTCATTGAATGCCACAGGAACTTTAGCTGTCTCTTCCTGATGCTCAATATTAATCTCCTTTTTGTTTCAATTCTTTCCAACACCTCGTCATTGCTCACATGCTCGATCCATGATATCCGCAGAATTCTTTTGTTGAACCACATTTCAGCTGCTTCAAGTTTTCCCTTCATCTTTGTTGATATTCTCCAACATTCACTGCCATATTGAAGAAGTTACAAGCAATCCAGTACTCTCTTATTTGTTTCTAGTGAACGGTTTCTATCTCTTAATACTTTACTCAGCTTCTGGAACTCGTCTTTCGCCACGCCAATTCGCCCTTTGGATCTCTGTGTAACCTACTGCGGGAAAATATTCTGCCCAGTCAGTCATGAATCGAAAGAGACATGATCGTCTAAGAGGGCATCACCTATGGCACTTAACTGATTGCCTGGTTATTTTATAAGCTATCAGATATCGTTAGATTGAGATGATGAAACTGGTCTTTTCATCGTTTGAAAACTTATGAATTAATCATATGCGTTTATAAAGATCGTAAAAGAAAAGGAAAGGAAAGAAAAACCACTTGAGAGTGTCGTAAATAAAAGCACTCCCTTTCTCAGCAGCGACAAATAAATAAATAAAAGTGAGGTTTTCTTAATGAAAGAAAGAAACGCAGAAGAAAATTAGGATGAAAAACAGAGAGAGAGAGAGAGAGAGAGAGAGAGAGAGAGAGAGAGAGAGAGAGAACGGATGGATTATGACGATGGACACAATAAAATCTACAGACGTGTCAAGCTTTCGTCGTTGAATAGACTCGCTCGTCCGATTAAGCAACATGGGGGACAGATGGCGGACACAAACGATAATATTATAGAATTAAAAAAAAAAGAAAAGAAATGTCGAGTGGACATGGTGTCGTAATGATGTCGTATTTTAGACACGCTTTTGGCTTTGCCTCGTTCTGGATTTAAAAACTGATATTTCAACTGCGCTGAGCTAACGCCATGTGTTGTCTGAGCTTGTTCCTCGGTGATAGATAAAAGATAATAAACCCTTGTACTAGTGGTTGGTGAACGAAAAAGAAGGCACGACGAGCTATATATGAACAAGAAACATTGGAGTAGATAGACTTAATTGGAGTAGATAGACTAAAATATCGCCCAGTTCACACTCCACCCACATCTATTGAACAGGTGAAGAGGCTCATCACTTGTTTCTTGTTTAGGATGCGGTTTCCGGTTGTCTCTTTTCCAATCTTTTCATTCTTTTCTTTCTTTATTTTTTTTCAATTGGAGTAGATAGACTAAACTATCGCCTGGTTCACACTCCACGCACGTCTATTGAACAGGTGAAGAGGCTCATCCCTTGTTCCCTGTTTAGGATGCGGTTTCTGGTTTTCTCTTTTACAATCTTTTCACTCTTTTCTTTCTTTATTTTTTTTCAATTGGAGTAGATAGACTAAACTATCGCCCGGTTCACACTCCACACACGTCTATTGAACAGGTTAAGAGGCTCATCCCTTGTTCCCTGTTTAGGATGCGGTTTCCGGTTTTCTCTTTTCCAATCTTTTCACTCTTTTCTTTTTTTCTTTTTTTTTTCAATTGGAGTAGATAGACTAAACTATCGCCCGGTTCACACTCCACCCACATCTATTGAACAGGTGAAGAGGCTCATCCCTTGTTTCCTGTTTAGGATGCGGTTTCCGGTTTTCTCTTTTGCAATCATTTCACTCTTTTTTTCTTTTTTTTTTTCAATTGGAGTAGATAGAATAAACTATCGCCCGGTTTCCGGTTTTCTCTTTTCCAATCTTTTCACTCTTACGTAGCCCCTTGCGAATCAGTGGCGTTATTGCCTTGCTTGAGGTGATATGATTAAAAAAAAAAAAAACTAATGGAAAAGGGAGATAAATCAGTAAAAAAGAGGCTGGGGCTATTAAAAAGACTATGCAGCTGAAAATCGTGGTGAGACTCTTGCTTATAAGATAAAGAAAATACATAAAAATTAAAAAGACGAGACAAGAAGACGGTCGCAGTGAGAAAATACAAGCATAATTAACACGTCCCTTGACAAACGTCATGCGATCCTACTATTATTGCCTCTATCGTACTCTCGCACCTCCTTCTTCTTCATCGTTCATCAATCTACTTAATGACTGGCCGGTACCGTAAAGACTGAGAAACAAAAACAAACGCAATGTTGCTTAGAATTTCACACAAAACATCAACTCACGTTTACGCAAAACAAAAGAAAAAAGATTTTTTTGATGAAATTTTTTAACAATTTTTAAACAATAATTTTTTATATAATTATTTTTTTTATATAACTGAGTTTTAAAGTTAGGCGGCGACTACAAGAGCCCGGAAATCGCAACACACTGCATTAATCATCTAATTAAAAATGTTCTGAGTTGCACGGGCAACGCCGAGCCATGATGCCTGTATATACTAAAGGTAAAAATTACCAACAGCACATTTTATTTGTAGTCAAAGCAACTGCGTGCGGAATATTCAGATTTCGACATTAATTAACCCATAGAGATTGACATGCCGTCAAACAAAATCGACCAAACCAAAATACATTTTTTGTTTTGTTTTAATAATTGTTCTACCCCAAGCAAGATAGTACTGCCACTGGTGCACAGGGAGTTTCAGTGAGAGGAGAGTTAAAAGGGGGAAATTGTGATTTTGAAGAAAGGATAAGAGAAACATGGGAGTCAAGGAAATAGGAGATGGCAACTGACGTTGCATTTAAACTTTTAGAGATTGTAGCTATCGGGGAAGCAAGTATACGGAAGGGCGTTGCACAGACGGGAAGTGCAAGAAAAAAAACGGAGGAAGTAGAAATGGCGGATACATTCATCTATTTTGCCGGTAAAAGGGTGGGTCTAATGCCAGTCTAGTAGCACGAGTAAATTCATGTCGGTGGGGCACCAGGAAATGATGTTCATCAGAAGAGAAACTTGAAAATTCAATAAAACACCCTGACGATATGAAATTATGTACAAAATAAATCTAATCGCATTCAAAATATTTATACTTCGGCATTAAATAACATAATTGGAGTAGATAGACTAAATTATCGCCCGGTTCACACTCCACCCACATCTATTGAACAGGTGAAGAGGCTCATCCCTTGTTTCCTGTTTAGGATGCGGTTTCCGGTTTTCTCTTTTCCAATCATTTCACTCTTTTCTTTTTTTCTTTTTGTTTTTTTCAATTGGAGTAGATAGAATAAACTATCGCCCGGTTCACACTCCACCCACGTCTATTGAACAGGTGAAGAGGCTCATCCCTTGTTCCCTGTTTAGGATGCGGTTTCCGGTTTTCTCTTTTCCAATCTTTTCACTCTTTTCTTTTTTTCTTTTTTTTTTCAATTGGAGTAGATAGACTAAACTATCGCCCGGTTCACACTCCACCCACATCTATTGAACAGGTGAAGAGGCTCATCCCTTGTTTCCTGTTTAGGATGCGGTTTCCGGTTTTCTCTTTTGCAATCATTTCACTCTTTTTTTCTTTTTTTTTTTCAATTGGAGTAGATAGAATAAACTATCGCCCGGTTCACACTCCACCCACATCTATTGAACAGGTGAAGAGGCTCATCCCTTGTTTCCTGTTTAGGATGCGGTTTCCGGTTTTCTCTTTTCCAATCTTTTCATTCTTCTTTTTTTTTTTTTTTTTTTTTCAATTGGAGTAGATAGACTAAACTATCGCCCGGTTCACACTCCACCCACATCTATTGAACAGGTGAAGAAGCTCATTCCTTGTTTCGTGTTTAGGATGCGGTTTCCGGTTTTCTCTTTTCCAATCTTTTCACTCTTTTCTTTCTTTATTTTTTTTCAGTTGGAGTAGATAGACTATATTATCGCCCGGTTCACTCTCCACCCACGTCTATTGAACAGGTGAAGAGGCTCATCCCTTGTTCCCTGTTTAGGATGTGGTTTCCAGCTTTCTCTTTTCTAATCTTTTTACCCTTACGTAGCCCCCTGCGCATCAGTGGCGTTATCGCCTTGCTTGGGGTGATATGATTTAAAAAATAAACGCATAGAGGTTGATATGCCGCTAAATAAACTATATATCTATAAAACATCATTTTAACTTAAAAGAATGATATTATGTACAAAATATCTCTAGTTTAGGGCATACAATTGCGTTCAAAATTTTTCTAGTTCGCACCATAAAATTATAATACAAATACTTAGATTTCGGCATTAAATAACACATACAGATGTTGATATGTCCCTAAATAAAATCAACGAATGCAAGATATATATCTATAAAACTGTTATGACCGGAGAGCCATAGAAAGATAACACGACTCGGATATAAGGTTGAATAGTATATTCTCGGGAAACGTGGTACAAAGGTAAACGTGAACTGGAGAGTATTTCCTCTCGCAGGCGTCCTGACTCACTCATTCACTCACGCTGTGGCTACTCCTCAGTGACAGTATTTAGTCACGTCCCCACTTAAGGCAAAATATGACGCAAGGTCTTTTTAATGTGTATCTTCCTGGCCATATAGCTCGGCCAAAAATAGTTGTCTATCTTTCCCCAGTCGTGATTCTACCCTTCGGCGGAACTACGACTGGGTTAGTGCTCTCTGCTCGAAAGCACAGAGCGCTATCCACCCGAAGACAGAGTGCTGGCAGTGTCAATAGTAGCAGAGGCAAGTCTACTACTCAGTGACTATATTCACTAGCCTTCCCACGCAAGGCCGGATGTGACACATGGTCATTTTAATGTGGGTGTTCCCGGCCATATAGCCGGGCCAAAAATATGTCTGTCTATTTTTACCGAGTCGTGGTTCTACCCTCACGACTGGGTTTGTGCTCTCTGCTCGGAAGCAGAGAGCGCCCTCTACCGAAGGCAGAGTGCTGACAGTGTCAACAGTAGCAGAAGCAAGTCTACTACTCAGTGACTATATTCACTAGCCTTCCCACGCAAGGCCGGATGTGACACATGGTCATTTTAATGTGGGTGTTCCCGGCCATATAGCCGGGCCAAAAATATGTCTGTCTATTTTTACCGAGTCGTGGTTCTACCCTCCGGCGGAACCACGACTGGGTTTGTGCTCTCTGCTCGGAAGCAGAGAGCGCCCTCTACCGAAGGCAGAGTGCTGACAGTGTCAACAGTAGCAGAAGCAAGTCTGCTACGCAGTGACTCCCACTAAGAGTTGGTAGCCATATTATAAAGGTGTGGACGAATCCATCTGTATGTAGGTCCCTACAATAAAAACGTAATTTCACCTTAAAAGAATGATATTATGTACAAAATATCTGTAGTTTAGGGCATACAATTGCGTTCAAAATATCTGTAGTTCTCGCCATGAAATTGTACAAATACTTAGATTTCGGCATTAAATAACACATAAAGGTGTTGATATGTCACTAAGTAAAATTAACTAAACCAAACGATATATCTACTAGCAGTATAGCCTGGCGTTGCTGGGGTGTAATGAAAGATTTAAAACTAATCTATGGTCCTGGAGCTCAGACTCTTTGGACGTTGGCACGAAAGGCTAAAAAGCAATAGTTGTTTCTAGTTAAAGCGAAACCGTAGACTGAAAGAAAAATGAATGGATGTAAGTCAAATTTTGATTTCCGCGAATCCATATCAAATGAGTTTTTTCGTCGTAAACTGAATTTTGAAGGTTAAATAAGTCCTCTGAGTAAATGGCTGAGACTAAGAACTACAATTATACCGACTTAGAGACAAACCCAAAGCAAAAACTAAAATAAAAGTGCTGAAAAAATACAGACATACAGGCAGATAAAGACACACACACACAAACATCTTGCCTTTTATATATATATTATCGATTTTCTGCACTATTTTAAGAACTGCAACCTTGAAACCTCGGAATATCGTTTATTATGTCTTTGTCTATGAGTGTATCAACTTTGATTAAAATCGGACCACTCCTTCTACAACCCGATTTTTTCGATTATCGATATTTATCGGAGGTACCTAGACACAAAACCTAGCTAAGAACACTCGCAGACGGTTATAGTACAACTGTGTAAATTTTCAAAAAAATCGGTTCAGCCGTTTCGGAGTCTATAGGTAACAGATACACACAGACACACACACAGAGACAAAGTTCCATTTATAAATAAGTTTAGATAAACATACGTTTACCGTGAAAGAATAATATTATGTTGGAAAATCTGTAGCCGAAGACATACAATTGAATTAAAAATATTTACATTTCGTCATTAAATAACACATAGAGATGTTGATATGCTACTAAGCAGTATCAACTAAACCAAACTATATCTCTATAAAAACAAATGTGTTTAGCCTGAAATCTTAAAATTATGTACAAAACAATTGTAGATGAAATCACACAACTGCGTAAGGCTGAAGCGGTGAAATTTTATTCAAAATATTTAGATTTCGGTAATAAACGACCCACTGAGGTGTTGATATACCGCTAAACAAAATCAACCAACGAAGAAGACAGTACCAAGATATATATATATATATATATATATATATATATATATATATATATATATATACCCCTTGGTCAGTCCGAAAAATTTTCTGTAATCTAACGAGCCCTGGTGAAGTGTTTTGTCCGATGTTGAAGCGTTAACTTCTGCTGATATTTTCCTTACAAACAAAAGAACTGACCGTTTGTCTGAGTATAGTTTTGCCACCACTTTCATTGAATGCGGACGTGGGACGAGCCTGTGGTCATGATCATTAAGGACACGTAGTCGGCAGCTGTACTGTGCCTCGTGAACGGTAAAACCTGCCATCACTTATTCTTCATAAACATGTATAAATATCAAATGTCGTCTACAGTTTCAGTAATAGTATATTGTACCCGTCTAGCACTCACTAACTTACCCTGATCGATCGTTCTTATGCATTTGACATGAGAATCCTAGGGGTATGCATTGGAACTAAGCCTTAGATAGGTTACAAATATCTTAGGGCGTTTTAATAGTGACAAGGCCCCGTCTTTAATTGCTGTTACATCCTTGGCATTTTTGCCAGATTATGTGCGTTGCGGTGCAGTGGATATCGGCTCGGAACGAGAAATCGGGGAGCCGAGTTCGAATTCCAGTTGAATTCATTGCATTCACTTACACGCAAATACCCCAAGGAAAGGTATTAATCCGTCTCTTCCTTCCAGTTATAGGTTAAATAACAGGACAGATTGGGTTCTATAGCCTTGGTCGGCAACCAGTCTACCGCAGAAAGCAATGGCAACCTACTGCGGGATAATCTTCTGCCCAGTCAGTCATGTCTCTTTTGAGACATGATCGCCAAAAGCCTGTATCACGAATGGCACTTAACTGACTGACTGAATATAATAGTCGGAAACATAATTAAGCCTACTACTGGACATAAAGTAGGGGATCAGTTCTATATTGATATGAAGTAATAAACTGATCCCCCCTTATTTATTACTTAATAATATAATACATCTTTTTCCCCTTAAGCAATGAGTCAAATAACAGGACAGATTGGGTTCTATAGCTTTGGTCGACAACCAGTCTACCGCAGAAAGCAATGGCAACCTACTGCGGGATAATCTTCTGCCCAGTCAGTCATGTCTCTTTCGAGACGTGATTGCTCAAGCGTGTTTCATGCATGGCACTTAACTGACTGTACGAGTGTTACGGGTGATATGTAACCTGGTACTACCTGCCGTATGGTGGTGTCATTTGCGACGAAACCGGCCCCCCTACGAAGAGGATGGATAGACCTTCTGCTGGATTAAAGAACAAGACCTATCGTGATGGAACAAACAGGGCACCATAGCTGTGTATAAAGTAAGTACGGTATCGAGAAGACATTGGGGGAGGGGGTGTTTCTAGATTGACGCCAATAGTCAGGGAGAAAGTTTTCCACTAATAAAGTCAATGGCTACGAGTTCGTGACCAACACGTGCCTTCATGTTGGATGATATCGGCTGTGATTCGAATTGGAGAGGAATGGGCTTCGTCAGGCCGAGTTGATTAAGACACGCTACGAATGAATAAATACCCATCAGGTTTTCTACACAGACATGTGGATAGAAATGGTCAGTATATTATGACTTTATAGACAAGTCTAAAGCTATGCCTAAGGACAAATTATCTAAGTTTTTCACTTCCTATGTGTACAAGAAATGTCGTTTGAGTTTGAATTTTGTGTAACGGCATATCAACCCCTGTGGATTATTTAATGACCAAAAAAGTGGGCTTTTAACGTATCTTTTAATGTCTGATTATAGTGAGAAGGTTGATTTAGTCAGATTTTAATGATTTTTTGTTTTTGTTTTTATTCTTTTTTATTTTAGAAAACTGCAAATATCTTCTAGTTTTGTATTAAAAAATATTTGGGAATATTTTTTCCCCTCAAAAATGTGTTATGGTAATAATCTTTTCTTCAAAAATGTATTGTTGGTAATATTTTTCCTTTGAAAATGTATATATATTTATATAAAAGTTTATTTTTACACTTTCATAGTGCTTTCACCCCAGTTTGGGGGTTAACTATTTACCCATAGTTGGGACCCTAACAGGTGCTACCAATCCGGATTAGGGTGGACCTAAAACAACAGCAATTTTGAGGTAGGTACATGCTCCTCACAATCTCCCAATTAGAGGCTTTGCTGCTGGATGCAGTTTACCGTCATGCCCAGGACACAAATGTTGTTTATCATGTTCCATAAAACTTACTCTTTGTTCACATGTTCCCGTCTAGAGTATTCTCAGAATTCTTCTGTAGAACCGCGTCTCATTTAAATCTCCTTTTCACCACTGATGAAATTGTCAAGTATAAAGATACTTGTATTGCGTAGCAGTTCAACACTTTTTTCTCTGTTTTTAATGAAACTTTCCTGTAGCTTAATAATTCGTTTCGCTTTTGGCATTCATCTTTCACAATTACAAAACTCAGACTGCGGTGTCTATGTTTCACAGACTGATGTAATGAATATTCATACACCTTGGTTCCCCCTTACAGTAATATAATTAGCGGGAACGCCTAGGACTACGCCTATTGGAACGCCTATTGACTACGTCTATTGCATAAACCTACGCCTAAGCATACTACATGCGACTACGACGAGTACCAGTCTATCGAATCCATAGCAAAATCTACTGCTAAGAAGGTTGGGTCATTATGTCGACCCAGGATGTTTTTTCCAACTGAATCCATCCTGCATATATACAAGTCAACCATCCGTCCGTGCATGGAGTACTGCTGCCATTTATGGTCAGGTGCCCCTGTTGTTCTCCTCAGTGTTCTTGACAGGCTCCAAAGGAGAGTCTGTAATGTGATAGGTACTGATCTGGCGGCTCGACTGCAGCCACTTCCCCATCGTGGAAAGGTGGCCTCCCTTTGTCTGTTCTATAAATACTTTCATGGCTTCTGCTCAGACGAACTTAAGTCACTGATGCCTCCTCAACAGGTATTTACTCGTGCAACCAGACTGGCAACTGGGTCCCCCCATTCACAGGCAGGTTAGCCAAATGCAGACGACAATTCTACTCCTGCAGCTTCTTCTCTCGCACTTCCCGCCTGTGGAACTCGCTCCCGTATTCTTGCTTTCCTGACGCTACAACCTCCAGAAATTTAAATGCAAAGTCAATACTCATCTACTAACCACTGGACTCTAGCTCTCTCCCCACCCCCGTATAACCTTCCCTTTCTCTCCACCTATGTATCTGTCATCACACCTGGTTTCTCAGCTTTCTATTGTTCCTTTCTAACTAGTTTGTACTCCTCACTCTTTTCTAATTAATCTTTTTACATTTATGTAGCCCCCTGCACATCAGTGGCGTTTCCGCCTTGCTCGGGGTGAAATGATTAAAAAAAAAATTACGGCTACTTGCTAGATTGTCCTACTCGGTTACATTTGCCAAAACCACTTAGCTACTTCGAATAATATATATATATATATATATATATATATATATATATATATCACTTTCCAGGATATATGCAAAAGCATTTTATATTGTATTACATAAAGGCCTATCTGAATTACTCGGTATATTCGAATAATCGAGAATATTTGCGTGGAGGAAACTGTTTAAATACGGATAAAATCGCAATTAGCTAAACACGAAAGTAGAAATTGTCGTAAAACAAGGATGTATCTTCTAGACGGATTCGTTAAACTTATACAGCAATGCAATAAATAGAGAAATAGGAGTCCTACCAGGATTTATTATGCGTAGCTACAATCTAAACAGATTGCGCAAATGAGATTGTGTTGATAGCAGATACAGAAAGAAAGTAGGAATTCATATACAAGGCAGAAAACGAAAATAAGAAGAAAGAACCTATCAATTTTTTTTGCTGATAATCGTATCGCCCCAAGCAATGCATTTTACTGCCACTGTTGTGCAGGGGCTTACATAGGAAGAAAGTTATGAGAAAGAGTGACAGGTTATAGAGATTGTCATGAAGTGGGTAAGAGAAGGATGAGAATACTGATGAGAGAAGAGTGGACGAAGAAAGGAGCATGAGAGAGAAGATGCAAGTTAGTAAGATAGAAGATGACTACTGACTTTACATTTAAATTCTTGGATATTCTATCTATCTATCTATCTATCTATCTATCTATCTATCTATCTATCTATCTATCTATCTTTTTTTTTATAATCATATCGCCCTAAGCAAGGCATTTTACTGCCACTGTTTTGCAGGGTTTACATAGGAGGAGTGTTATGAGAAAGAGTGACAGGTTATAGGGCTGTCAGGAAGTGGGTAAGAGAAGTGTGGTTTCACAGTAAAAGGGTCGGATCTAGTTGATAATCTTGTGGCTCGAGTAAATTCGTATATAGGGGGCACCAGTGAGCTAAGTTCATCAGAGCAGAAACCGTGAAAATATTTGTAGAAGAGGCACAAGGAAGCCATACTGCGCAGGTGAGGAAGTGACTGTATCCAAGCTTCCAATTTCAGATTCTCTGTTGAATTTTGTCAAGGAGCCCTAGGTAGATAGCAGGAATTATACATATTAAATCAATTATAAGAGAGAATGCATGCTTGCCAGAAAAAAGTAACAGCCCAAGATGTGAGCTTTAAACTGGACAGACAGAAATGTAATCGTCTGAAAATTCATAATATCTTGCAACAGGAGAAAGAATATGTGACACCGCAATTCGAAGACGTTTTAGAATAGTGAAAAAAAGTCTTCTAAAAGCTAGACAAAATTTGAAGCAACAGGAAAATTTCATCAAAAACAGAGAAAAAGAATGTTGAACTGATATGCAATGTCTTTTCCCCTTATATGGCTTGGATTACTAGATTGTTTGTTTGTTTGTTCCTGTTTAACGGCCTATCAACATCTAAAGGGTCATTTAATGCCAGAACGTATTTTTATTTTAAATCACAGTTGTTGGTAATATTTTTCATTCAAAAAAGTTTTGTTGGTAATATTTTTTATTCAAAAAAGTTTTGTTGGTAAATACTTTCATAGCATTTTGACCCCGGTTTGGGGGTTAACTATTTACCCATAGCTGGGACCCTAACAGGTGCTACCACCATGGGTCAGGGCGGACCTGGAAACAACACCAATTAAGAGGTGGTTCCACACTCCTCACAACCTCCCAATCAGAGGCCTTTCTGTCGGATGCAGTTTACGGTCATACCCAGGACCAGGATTACTAGATAATTTTATTTCAGATGAGGAGGAAATTTCAGGCAAGAAAGATTTGGTTCTACAGAAGGATGCTTAGAATACTATGGACGAAACATGTGAGTAACGAATACGTTTTATGGAAAATTAGAAACAAAAGCGAAACTTATGTTTAGAATAGGAAAGCAATAGTTAATTTTTTTCGCACGCTTAATGAGGAAAGATATTTAGAAAATGTCAAAGGAAATATTGAAAGTCAGAGATGCAAGGAAAACAATGAGTAACCAACATAAGAAGTTTATGCAAATGTACTGAGGGAGAGTAAGGGGAAATCATTACTTAGTGCATGAAAGATAGAAAGTTGTGGAGAGTCATAATTGTCAAGGTTTAGAAGGGTTACCGTACATAAAAGTTGATGGTGATATTACATTTATTGGATTCATTCGCTATCTTTGGAATGTTGGCGCAACACAATCTTCCTGTTGCTTTCTTATGTAAATATTTTTTTCTGATAATGTTTAAATTTCTAATTATCTTTCGTGTCGTTTTGTTTGTCTGCCTGTCACTATCTATTTGCTATAGTCTATTTTTTTAAAATTTTTCTATAAGTTGTCATTTAACAAACTTTAATAAACGCACGTGCAATATTTATTTTACTTTTTCGAAAATGTTTCTTTTTTTAGTTCCTGCTGCACTTTCCTCTCCACACCTAGCCACCCACCCACACGCACCTACCCATCAACAGCCACGTCCACATGTAGAAGCGAGAACAAAATGCCCGAAGATTGAAAAAAGGAGAGAATAAAGAAAGATACGAAAAGAAAAGGCGTTTATGTCGAAGATATTTATCAGTTTAAGCCGTTTCAAAAATAAAATAAAGTTAAATAAAATTAAATAAAAGTAAACAGAATGTCCGTCTTTGGTTGGGAGGAAAAACAGGTGCATCCTTAAAAAAAGAATTCTTTGAAATGGATAAAAAAAAACAAGAAGGAAATTTTAAAAAATCGTTAAAAATAACTCATATTAATTCTAATTTAAATAAAAAAGAAATAATGTTAATTTTTGCGGTTATACTTTTTACCACTCCAAAAAATGGATAAATAAAAAAGTGAAAAAATTAAACTTGTTTTGCATCTGTAAAAAATAAATAAATAAATAAATAAATAAATAAATAAATAAAAATAAAATAAAAAGGATGCATCGCTTCTAAACTTTGTCAAAAAGTCCTTAATTGACCTAGCGTTTTAGTTTATTTTCCTCTCTCCTACGATTCTTGTAATATTTTCGCTTGAACTTGTCCAGCTGAAAAATTATCTATATTTTTAGTGAATACCCATAATTTAATGCTCTGTTTATTTATTAAACCGTATAAAGTCTAAATATTCCAGAAATCTTATTAAAAAAAAAAAGATAATTGCTCTAACGCAAGAATAGGACATACGTCCCCCTAGGAAGGGGAAACCATCGGTAGATTCAACTAGCTTTAAACCTTCCGGTCGCAAAGTGTGCCGATAGTGAACAGTGGATTTAAACGTAAATTTTTCCCTGAACATTGAAATTATATATATCATGTATACATGTAAACAGAGCAATTTTTAATGAAGTAATGGAATTTTATTTAATAATCCGGAAGATTTTATTATTTGAACGTTATTATTAGTGGATATCCATATTTGAGTAGACACTCCGTTTATTTATTAAACTGCATATTTATTTATTTAAATAACTGTTGTTTCGTGAAAAATGCGTTACAAACAAAGGAGTGGTTAGTCCGAGTGGTTAAGACTAAGGAACACACGATTAAATCAACAATAAGGTTTATTGTACTAAAGGTACAAATTTTAAGTCCACACAATAGTCACTATGTACAAAAATGAAGCGTAGAGTACTTCCGTCCGTTCCTGGTCGTCTTCCGGTCATCAGCGCGCTCCTAATCTACTGCGTGGTGTATTTATAATGGATGACAGTCCATTGCTAGGGCTTCATTCATTACAACAATAACTTAAAAATAAAATTTAAGTAATAAAAGCTTTCCGATTAATAAATGAAAAATCCATCGCTTCTTTATATATATATATATATATATATATATATATATATATATATATATTCCATTTTTAAACGAGTTATTTCGCTACTCAGGTTCCTACCATGAGTGGTGTCTTCAGCGATTTTTAACTCGTTTAAAAAAGGAAAATACTCAAATGTTCTACAATATAAATAATTGTATCTAACACTTTTTAATACTAATGTGTACTGTTTTTGGTCTTAATAGGGTTATATATATATATATATATATATATATATATATACGCAACCCGCCATAATTAATGGGCGACCATAGTGTTTTTAAAAAAAAAATTAGTATTTATTGCCAAGTGAATAATTGTAAATGAAAATAGAATGGTTCTTTTATTGATATTGCACAATAACATGTGCATCGAATGAATTTATAAAAATTTAATAATTACCTATGTTGCAGTTTCATCAATGAAAGAATGAAGAAAATTTAGGGTGATTCGGACGAGTTCAACTTTGCTTCCTTACCTTGTAAAATTTTGCAAAGTAATAATAACAAAAGAACCATTCTATTTTCATTTAGAATTATCCATTTGATAATAAATACTAGAAATAGTATGAAATACATCATTTCTTTAAAAAAAAACTGGGTAGCTTAATAATTATGGCCGGTCGTGTATATATATGATAGACTTAAAAAAAAACAGTAGCTACTCACGTATTTACGCATTGCTCATTCAGTAATGAATTTGAACACCCTCGGCTTCTGGCGAGTGTTTACATTGTATATACACGCTAAAGTCCGCTTTCTTCTACCGATCGCTCATAGCTCAAAGGTAGAATCATCGACTGATGTCAGTTCGGTCGAGTTTTAATCCTGGCTAGAAACAATCGGTTGTCTAACCGTACTGATGAGCTGTGATACACCGAAAAGCATCTGTCTGTAGTTGACTATGATATATGTATATATATATATATATATATATATATATATTCGGTTGAGTTTCGACCCCGGCTGGATGCAAGTGGATGTCTACCAAATTTGTTGAGTTGTGATACAGCGAAACAGACTTTTATGTGGATGACTAATATATTTTAATGTATATTTGGTCAACAATCTTTCATTTAAACATGATTTGTTAAAAACGACCGAACAGGAAGATTTTATGAATTTTTCCAGTATTCTTACATGTTTTTCTTTTTACTGGAGATAAGGAATGTTATTTTTGACTTTCCAAGCGCTTTCAGCCTGTTCACATGCCATTTTCAAGGTTGTTATTTTTCCGTTGTTGTTATATTCTCATGTTTGAATGAAATGTAATTTTTCGTTTTTTGTGTTTGTTTGTTTTTGAAGAGAGTTCTGTAAAGTTGTCACTAGATGCTCGCGGCGGGTATTATGGGAGAATCTGTTTATTATTTTTTTTAACTTTCAAAGCGCCATTTCTAGTGTTAGATAATGTAAAGTTGATGGTGGAAGAAAATTGTTTGATATATAGTGCTTCTATAATAGCGAGGTGTTCTTGATACTGTGATTTAAATAGTAGTTTTGTATTTTCAACGAAAGATTTTCTTAAGGGATCATAAAACTTACTTACAATGCTATCTGCTAAAGTTAAATCTGTCTACAGGATTCCAAGACACTCATTAATCAGCTGTGTTCACTACCCAGACATCTTTCTTCAAAATTCAAACGGACAATTCACAAGACTTGTTCCCAAAGCAACACACACTCAATAAAATTACATTCTAAACTAGTCACAACAAATTACATAGCATTTTGTCATATGATTCCGTTGTTAATATTTCGATCTCTTACCTGTTATGAGGACCAGTGATGGTGAATATTTTTGTGTTAAGCAGAGATCAAGGATCAGTTAGACTATATATATATATATATATATATATATATATATATATATATATATTCAACCGGCGGTCGAGAGCAAAGGAAAATTGACTCACCCCAAAATCATTTTACTCGACCGACTCCATTTTCTTAATAGTGGCCTTACGTAAACATAGCGTAAATTGCTAACGGAAAACAAAAAAATAAAATTTTAATTAAAATTTCGAATGTGTTAGAAAGGATTTAAATTTTTAAAAAAATAATAACAACAAAATTTGATATTTCTTTTTAATAATAGCATAAAGATTTTGATGATAAAACTTTGTTGGTTTAAGTTTGAGCCCTTTAAACATCATGCTAAGCTGTTTTTTGGCAATTGAGTGGAGGTACCTAAAATCGTAGTTACTTTCTTCCCTTTCACTGCAACCTCCATCTCATAAATGATAAAAAATAACAAATCTGATTTTCTCAACAATTATTTATAAAATTTATTTTATTTCGTAAGCGGGGAGGAAATATAGGATATTATTTTATCCAAATGGGTTTCTAAAAATCTGTGAGCGTCTTTAATCTGGGCGTCAGAGACATTTTGGCTCCACACTGGAATTAAACGAATGTTTACACTGACCGGAAGATAAAAGCTAAGAGTTCAATAATTTCATTGTAGGTCATTCTACGCAACTTGTGAATCTTCAATGGCATATTTTTGGGTTGTAAAAGGAATCAGATTTATTTTTTATATATTTTGAAGTGACACGTTTCATTGCGAGATTTTTAATCGAGTAAACCAATAAACTTTAATCGCACAATTAAGTTTGTTACCGACTGAGTCGATCGGGCGAGTGAAATCTCAAAGTCTCTCTCTATATATAATGTCTGAGGGACATAAGGTATCATATACTTTTTCTTTCTTTTTATTTAATTAACAGCGCATTGGCACGAAATCTTGGGAAAGATAGTGAAGTAGTTCCCAGTTTCCCACTCCACAGATTCCTTTTTTTATTATCTGGGAGTTCTTGTCAAAGATAGTAGAGTGGTTTCTCGTTGCTCTCTCTACAGATATTTTTTTTTTACTTTCTGTGAATTGCCGTTTGTAGAGGAGAGACAGGGAAGAAGTTTCTCGTTGTTTTCTTCACAGATTCCTTTTCAATATCATTTGTGAATTGTAATTTTTCTTAGGATTTGGAAGATTCACAAGTTACGTAGAATGATCTCCAATGAAATTATTGAACTCTTGGCTTTTATCTTCCCGGTCAGTGTAAACATTCGTTTAATTCCATAGTGGGTGGGTTTTAATTGTATTCCTTTTGTTTGTTATCTATGAATTGTCATATTTTTCGAGGGAAATAGTTGTGTACCGATACGTTTTACTTTTTCGGTGTATACCAGCTTGTCAGTGCGTCTAGACATCCGATTGCTTCAATCTGGATTAAACTTGACTTATTTGTCATCAATCGGAAATTCTACACTTAAGATATCGGCGCACGCCAGTGAAGGGCAGATTTTATCGTATTACATACACAAAGGAAACAAACGCCAGTAGCCCAGAGTGGTCAATTCATTGCTGAAGAAATCTACTCTTGTCTCGAGAGTAACTCAATCGACGGATGAGTCTTACATTGGAAACAAGAATAGACCACGTTCCCAAATATATTAGATTAGATTTACGCAATCACACAAAGAAACTACAAGACCTCCTACAGAAGGTAGCTAAAGAGAGTGACAAAAATGGACTACAAATAAACTGCAAGAAAACCGAATGCAGGGTAATCAGCAAAAAGGGCAGCCTAAAATGCCAAATTCAGATGGGGGATACTAAAATCAAGCAGGTACAAAAATTTAAATACCTGGGAAGTGTTCTAACAGAAGACGGAAAGTGCGACACAGAGATCCGAAGGCGAATTGGCATGGCGAAGGAAGCATTCCAGAAGTTGAGAAAACTATTAAGAAACAGAACAATTTCGCTAGAAACAAAGAGGAGAGTACTGGATTGCTATGTGTTGTCAGTTCTTCAATATGGCAGTGAATACTGGACAATATCATCAAAGATGAAGGAAAGACTTGAAGCAACTGAAATGTGGTTCTACAGAAGAATACTGGATATAAAGTGGGGGATCAATTCCATATTACAGTCAATATATAAACTGACCCCTCACTTTGTGGTCACAGCAGTTTCTATACATTTATATTCCTGAGATCCAAAAGCACAAGGAGGCATTTCAGAAGTTGAGGAAAGTATTAAGAAACAGGACAATTTCACTAGAAACAAAGAAGAGATTACTGGTATGCTTAGTGATGTCAGTTCTTCAATGTGGCGGTGAATGCTGGGCAACATCATCGAAAATCGATCGAGCATGTGAGCAATAATGAGGTTTTAGAAAGGATGGAAACGAAAAGGAAAGACAGCTAAAGTTCCTGGGACATGCAATGAGGATGGAGCGCTTGGAGAACCTGATACTAACAGGTCCGATAGAGGGAAGGAGAGACAGGGGAAAGCAACGGATAACATATAATGAAGGGCCTGATCAGGTGAGTGACGGAACGAGGATTGCATGGTATGACAGGAGAAAGCGTGCTAAGAGCCACCAGGGATAGGGAGACGTTGAAAGCCATGATCGCCTATGTCCTGAAAGGACAGGGCACATAGAAAAGAATATATATGCCAATAATTTATAAGAAATTATAATGTGGGGATAAAATGGGGGATCAATTCTATATTACAATCAAACTGATCCCTCATTTTGTGGCCATGCTAGTTTCTATACATTTGTATTCTAGATTTATGGGCTTGAGCTAGTGGATGATGGAACGGGGGTTGCGAGGTGTAACAGGAGAAAGCATGCTAAGAGCCACCAGGGATAGGGAGATGTGGAAAGCCATGATTGCCTATGTCCTGAAAGGACAGGGCACATAGAAAAGAATATATATGCCAATAACTTATCAGAAATTATAATTTGGGTATAAAATGGGGGATAAATTCTATATTATAATCAATACATAAACTGATTCCTCATTTTGTGGCCATGCTAGTTTCTATACATTTGTATTCTAGATTTACGGGCTTGAGCTAGTGGATGATGGAACGGGGGTTGCGAGGTGTAACAGGAGAAAGCATGCTAAGAGTCACCAGGGATAGGGAGATGTGGAAAGCCATGATCGCCTATGTCCTGAAAAGACAACGCAGATTGAAGAAGAAGAAGAAGAAGAAGAAGAAGAAGAAGAAGAAGAAGAAGAAGAAGAAGAAGAAGAATCACTTTTGTGTCTCGCTATTAGCACACGAGTCAGCGATTGGACAATACCTATTGGAAAATGAGTCATGCTTGTCACGTTTTACTATGTACTCATTCTCTATTTTTTGCCCGCGGGTAGATCCAAACACCATTTGTTAATCTTAGAAGTCATATGGTTTAAATTGCTTCAACTATTACCTTGTAAATAGAAAGACAAATTTTTGTGATCTCGACATTTATTTGGAGATTTGTGAGCGATCCTTTTTTCTTTTATGCTCTGCTGGTTCATTTGCTGTTGGGGATTCACCCCTTTTTACATATATAAATGGACTCGTCTAAGGTATACAAATACTCCTGCCTACAGAGAACAGCAGTGTGTAAAACATTGTATAAGGCAGAGCTTGTCACAGCAGTTGAACCGCCGCTAGTTGGTCAGCAAGAATATAGACTTATTACCCGGACATACTTCTTATCTACAAGATTGTATATATTTGACTTTTATTAACAAATATTCCTGAATTTACTAACCGTGTACAGGTTGTATATATCTTGTTCAATATACTTAGATTTTTCCTCCTATATCTGTTCTTTGTGATTATTATATTGTGTGGTTTCTAACAAGAATCCACAATTTTTACTCATTTTCATTCTTTACGCATTTATTTTATTCGTAAATTTACTTATTTTCTTAATTTTACGTATCCATATTAATCGTAATTTTATCATCTAGTCTAATTTATTTCCGATTTTGCCAACAATTAGTCTCTGATGAAGCGTTGGCCGAAATGCAGCCTAGGTTCTCATATTAAAAAAAAATAAATGAGCATAAAATAGTGTTTATATAGATTTGCTTTTTTTTTTATTCTGTGGTATCAAGGTAGGATGTTCGTTGTGGTGCAGTGGATATCGACTCGGAATGCGAAATCGGTGGGCCGAGTTCGAATTCCAGTTGAATTCATTGCATTCACTGACACGCAAATACCGTCTCTTCCTTCCAGTTATGGCTTAAATAACAGGACAGATTGGGTTCTATAGCATTGGCTGGCAACCAGTCTACCGCAGAAAGCAACGGCAGCCTACTGCGGGATAATTCTCTGCCCAGTCAGTCATGTCTCTTTCGAGACATGAACGCCTAAGCCTGTTTCACGTATGGCACTTAACTGACTGGTATCAAGGCATTATTCCGACACACACACACACACACACACACACACACACACACACACACACACACATATATATATATATATATATATATAATAATAATAATAATAATAATAATAATAATAATTATTAAACCGACTCTGCGTGTATTCTAATCTCAAAATTTTATAGAAGGGACTTTCTAAGACTATGAATGACCAGCAGAATCTAAATCCGTTATTGCCCTCGGCTATAAAGCTTTGGGCAAAGAGGGGGAAAAAAAAGAAAACTGCGTGGGACCGACAATACATACGGTTCCTCCCAGTAAAAAGAAAAAAAACCCCTCTAACGGAACAAACAACCAGAAAAGAAAAGTGCTCGATACACACAACCGAAATATATATAGTGCTCGATACACACAACCGAAATATATATATATATATATATATATATATATATATATATATATATATAGCAAATAACAAGTCAAATAGATTTACTCAAATAAATAAACAATAAAGCCACTCCCACCAAAATAACCGTTAGAATGATTATCCACACTACCCCACTGACATGTATATATAAATAGCCGAGGAAAAACTCAACACATATGGCCTGATCATTGGGCTTAGCATGAAACAGTCTGTCGCCCCTGAGTGTTGACTTCAATGTTCACTCTTTTATATTTACATACGTTCTATCTCTGATATTGCGCACTTTATCTTATAAATATAGCACACCTTAAAAATATATTTACTGACAATTTACAAGACTTATTCCCTTGTCGCTAACCCCTACCAACATTTCACACATCCCACACACAACTCGCTAAATATAAGAAAAGAGGCTTTCCATTCCTTACCACCCCACCTGACGAGACATTGTAATTTCAATGTCGAAAAAAATGTACAATTTGTAGTGGATATAAAAAAAAAATTGTACATGTTCTAAAATATAATTTATGATATATACACACGACCGAAAGTAGAGGAATACACAGCGAGGATCGAACTCACTAGTTATAATAATTCTAGCAATACGAGTTTGCTAACCATTCCACCACGCCTAGGTGCCTATATATATATATATATATATATATATATATATATATATATATATATATATATATATATCGGATATCTGATCGTACTGATGAGCTGTGCTACAGCGAAACAGATCAGTCTGCGGGTGACTATATATATATATATATATATATATATATATGTATGTGTTGTGTGTGTGTGTGTGTGTGTGTGTCTGTGTGTGAGTGTGTGTGTGTATGTGTGTCGTGGACCCTGTTCAGAGTCCAGCATGAAATAATATAACAACAACCAAAATAGGAAATAACGATATATATATATATATATATATATATATATATATATTAAAGACAGCAAAATACAAATACTTGGAACTCTGTTAGTAGAACAATAAATACTGGTTAGGAAGTAATACTAGAACTGGGACTCGCAATGGTCGTGTTGGCTATCTGACTCTGTCTCAGCCGATCGCTGCCAAGCTCTCCTGCTCTCTTCTGCTCTTCTTCTTATACCATCTCTTGTGAGGGGAAGTATATGTAGTAGATGGAAGAGTTCAGTCCGTTGAATGGGTGATGCCACCATGACAATATGAATAGTGGAAAACGTTTTCTCGTGATGGGTTTCGTCCCGTAGGACTTCATTAGATTAATGTGTTTACATTGATGCGATTGGACATGCGCACGAATGCTAGAAAGATTAGATTAAAAAGTAGATCTTTTATAATATGTGTTTTCGATTTAACAATCTATTCGATTATATTTAGATACTTTACCTTTTTGTTTGACTTTCCATCACTTTTGATAATTATACCACTTGGTTATAATAGAAGAACTATGATAACAGAAGATATATATATATATATATATATATATATATATATATATATATATATATATATATATTAAATAACTTTAATCCAAACGGAAAAGTAGAAAGGTAAATCCTAAAATCCTGATCCTAATTAGTATTAAAATTTTAATATTAAAAAAATGATACAGGTAAAGAGCTCAATGAAATTAAAATTACAGAGCTAAGAGAGATTTCAAATATCGTCAACAACTAACACTTTTTCAAAAAAAAAAAATTTTGAAAAAGTGTGAGTTGAAATAGTGTTAGTTGAAAAAAAATTCATTTTTTTTTTAAAAGTTTGAGTTGAAAAAAAAATAGTGTTAGCTAAAAAAAAAAAATATATTTTTTTTTGAAAAAATGTTAGTTGCTGACGATATGCAAAATCTCTCTTAGGGGTTTCATGCTGAAATGATCATACAACAACAATTTTGAACATTGAAAACTTATTTTATTTTATATATATATATATATATATATATATATATATATATATATATATATATATAAAGCGAAACAGATATGTCTGCGGATGACTATTAACGCTCTCACACCCTGAATGAGCACTCTGGAAGAATGGGAGACTTTGAAAACAGTAGCTACACTAGCATCTACGCATTGTTCATTCAGCAATTGGGCGTGTATAATGATAATATACACGCTAAAAAGTCAGTCTCCTTCTACCGAGCGCTTATAGCTCAGAGGTGAAATCGCCAACTGATGCCAATTCTGTCGGGTTTCAATCCTGTGTTAAAAGCAATCGGAGTCTGACCGTGCTGATGATCTGTGATACAGCGAAACAGATCTGTCGGCGGATGACTACATATATAAAGTTTTTAATCTAAATAGTTCCACCATAAGATTTTTTTATTAATTTAAACAATTTTTTGTGGGGGTAAATTTTAACAGAGTCTAATATAATATATAATATATTATCTCCTTATTTCACTTTCTTTTATACATTTCCCTCCAATTCACCATCGAAAGTCGTCGTCAATTACCTTGGTTACTAAGAAAATTTTATATATTTTATTTCTTTATTTTATTTCAAAAGGGGTAGTTAATACTTTCCTCAATCTTCCCCTTTTGTTTTTTCTTTCCTTCCCCACTACCACTTCTATTCCTGTGACACGGTTTAAATTTTAACTTTTGATTTTTTCATACAGACGTAATGTGAAGTTTTCTGATATCGAATCATGAATCTCTGTTTCGGCTTTTTCCTTTTTTCTTATATCTGACCGACAAATTTAAATAAATTTTTTTCTTAATATCACCGATTTTTTTTTTGTTAACATTCTGTGTATGGATATATTTGTAGGGCACTTCCGGTATAGAAATTTTGTATCATATTTGAATTAATAAATTTTTGTTTTCGATTGCTGCTGATGAATCAAGAATTTTCTTGCTGAAATGGCCATACAACGAATTTAAATTTCGGAATTTTTTGACATACTATATATATTTGCCTCTGTAAAAATATAAGACTATTTACATCGAACCCTCCACTTTGATCAATTTTAATATTAATAAAATTAATATTATTAGGATCGGATTTTTGGGATTTTACCTTTTGCTCATCCCATTTGGGTTTAATATATATATATATATATATATATATATATGAGTATATTTGGTTGTTTATACATACGTACATTTATATATATATATATATATATATATATATATAAATGTACGTATGTATAAACAACCAAATATACTCATATATAGATACACACGCACATTTAAAAATACTTGTATATATATATGTGCGTGTGTATCTCTGTGTGTGTATAAATGGGAAAACGATATGTAGATGTTTATTTATCAAAAACAATTTTATTTAAATCATTGACAAAATAGAAAAAGCTTTCCAATAAAATCATAAAGGATAAAACGCCTCTCCCAAAATCTTTTTCTTATTTGTCAAATATATATATATATATTTCTTTCTAAACATATACTATTAAATATAAGAGAAAATTAATGCCTATTATGTTTAATCATGAGCCGCTATGAACATCGTGTTTTGGCTTTAATTTCAGGCGAAAATAAGAACAAAAGTTCTCCAACATTTGGATAATCTTTTATTAATTTGGTTCTAAGCTTTCGGCTCACATGAGCCATCTTCAGAGAGGTTACAAGGGTGTTAACATAAAAAAAATCCAACATCAAAGACGATTTAATCTTGTGTTGACATAAAACTTTGCTAAGCAACGATAACAGTAACTAAATAGCAAACGCAGTTCGTAAATTTGTAAGGCGGATCTATGACGTCACACCGCGTGAGAGCTCGAAATGTTAACAGAACCATATATTTAAATGCAATGAAATTAAATCCAAAATACGATGTTTAGAATGGCTCGTGATTAAACGTAATAGACATTCATTGTCTCTTATATCTAAAAGTATCTGTTTAGAAAATTATCTGCTGCCTCGATACACTATATATATGTACGTACGTATGTGTGTGTGAGTGTGTGTGTGTGTGTGTGTGTGTGTGTGTGTGTGTGTGAGCCTAGCTGTTTGAAAGGTTATGCCAGATTTAAAAATAGTGAATGTATATATATATATATATATATATATATATATATATATATATTTATATAAATTAAGTTTCTTCAGTAATCAATGTTATTTGCAATTGTTCACAAAGAAGCAAATTCTTTTATTATTTGTGGAATAAAAGAATTTCGGTTTCCGAATGAGAAGCATTGTGATAATGTCCTCATTGATCTTTCGCTGACTTTGGCAACACGGAGAACCCTTTATCGATCTGATTAAATGAACATTCAAGGCATGCTCCTGAATACCGATAATGCTCATCATGTCAAAACGATAATGTCACATTTTCAAGGAAAGAGAGAGAGAGAGAGAGAGAGAGAGGGAGAGAGAGAGAGAGAAAGAAAGAGATGTAACAAAACTCCCATTCAAATGTTGCAAAACTTTATATCTACTTGCCATTATTTTACTATGAGTGGCAAAAGTCCAACACGATAGTAATTCTTTTATTCACTGCTGAAAGAATCAGAATTTCCGAATTAAGAAAAATTCTGATAGTGTCGAGTTAATCTCTTTTCTACTTTGTAGGTTTCCCCGCTAAGAAAAATAATCTCATTAAATTATTAACTGAAAGTGTTAAGCCGGTTCAGTCAAAAATAAAAATAAAAAATTCGGTGAAACATTATAACTTAATTGTTTTGTCATTTCTGTCTTTATTTCTCCCTGTGTATAATTTGATGGATGACATATTTACCATTGATCACATAGAGACAGATTTTCGGAAAACGCCATTCTGTATTTGTTTTAGATAATAAAGTTCGGTTGTGGCTGTCTTGCATTGTTAGAGAAGATGAGAAAAGACGAATTTTGAAAAATTATACTGACGACTTTTTATCACGAAATATGGCTGTTAAAAAAATGGTTTTCTCTCTCAGACCAGATTTTCCAATAATTATTTTACTGATCATAATAACAATTATAATTTTTGTTATTGTATGGTTTATTTGATAGATTTTGTTTCAAGGTATGTTAACCTCAATGGGTTATTTGAATAGGATAAAAATGTTGGAATAGATTCGTAGGTATAGAATAAGTATTCTTTGTAAGAAATCAGTTTGTAGATCATGTAACTTCTACTCCAACAGTTTCTTTCCTCGCACTTCCCGACCGTGGAATTCTCTTCCAAATGATTGCTTCCCCGACGGCTACAATCTCCAGGAGTTTAAATGTAAAGTCAATAGACACCTCTTAACACACTAACCTGCTCCCATTCTATCAAGCACTCTTCCCCATCTGCCCAATCCTCATCCTCGCTATCCTTACTCATCTGTCACCTTCCTCCTGACATTCCCTATGTCTAACCACTCCTTATTTCGGTTTTTGCTTCCGGTTTTGCTCTAAGTAGGTATAATTGTAGTTCTTAGTTTCAGCCATGATATCATTTACTCAGAGGACTTATTTAGCCTTCAAAATTCAGTCTGCTACGAAAAACTTATTTGACATTGATAGCAGAAATCAAAATTTGACTTACATCCATTCATTTTTCTTTCAGTCTACGGTTTCGCTTTCACTGGAAACAACTATTGCTTTTTAGTCTTTCGTGCCAAAGTTGAAAGAGTCTGAGCTCCAGGACCATGGATTAGTTTTAAAGCTTTCATTACACCCGAGCAACGCCGGGCTATACTGCTAGTGAAAAAGTAAATCTCAGTTCCTTATCAGTCATCATCAATGAAACATGTATAAAAGAGGGATATTTGTCGCTATATACACAGACACATCTATCTATCTATCTATCTATCTATCTATCTATCTATCTATCTATCTATCTATCACATATTAAATATAAGAGACAATGACTGTCTATTATGTTTAATCATGAGCCGTTCTAAACATCGTATTTTGGCTTTAATTTCAGTTGAAAATAAAGACAAAAATTCTCCATTTGGATAAATTTTTATTAAGTTGGTTCTAAGCTTTCGGCTCACATGAGCCACCTTCAGGAAGGTTACAAGGACGTTAACACAAAAACAGCGACGATTTTATCTTGTGTTGACATAAAACTTCGCTAAGCAACGGCAGCAGTTACCAAAAATAGCAAACGCAGTTAGCAAATTTGTAATGCGGTTCTATGATGTCACACCGCCTGAGAGCTCGAAATGATAAGAAAATCATATACTTAGATGCAATGTAATGTGCTATGACCAGATTTAAAAGTGATTTTATTAAGTGTGGGTTGTTTGAATTTAATGTTCCAATATCTGGAGGTTCTTTTTACTTTGTGTATGAGTGAGGATTATTGTATTGTTGACTAAAATCTGTCTGATATTACCTACATCGGTATGCTTTTCTGAGAAATGTTGTTTAATTGTACTCTGATCAGAAAGGTGACAGGTAAATCCACGGGAGAGCGTGGTTGTAGTAAAACCAATATACAGGGTGGGCCATCAGTCGAGCACCAAAGCATTTAAAACAGTTCTGATAATAATAAACGTTATCTTATTAAAGCCAAGCTTAACTAATGAACTGAGAAACACGTTGTACAATCACAAATGCTCAAAATGCACAAAACTTTGATGCACAATTCCATCACCTCACGTAATTCGTTGGTGTGCGACGCATCGCCCACCCTGTATTTGGTGTGTTTATTATTAGTACCAGAGATACAATCTCTGAACGGGCATGTAAATTGACACACTACATTGGTTTCCTGCAGAGGACTTAGTTAAGTGTCTCTTATTAGAGACTATGAGATCAATTGTTTTGAATATATATATATATATATATATATATATATATATATATATATAATTACGCTCTCACACCCTGATTGAGCACTCTAGAATAAAGGTAGACTTTGAAAAACGGTAGCCACTCTAGCGTGTACGCATCGCTCATTCAGTAAAAATGAATTGGATCAGTCTAGCTATTGGGCGCGTAATATGATATGCGCTAAAAAGACTGCCTTCTTCCACCGAACGCCACGTGGCCCAGGGGTAGAGTCGCCGACTGACGCCAAATCGGCCGGGTTTCGAGCCTGGGTTATGTAGCAATCGGAGTCTAACCGTACTGATGAGCTGTGATACAGCGAAACAGATCTGTCTGCGGATGACAACAATATATATATATATATATCCGATGACAGTCCTGTTTCGCTGTATCTCAGCTCATCGGTAGGGTCAAGCATCCGATTTCTTCTAGCCA
The DNA here is from genome assembly GCA_037127315.1 of Ascarosepion bandense. NCBI lineage: Eukaryota > Metazoa > Mollusca > Cephalopoda > Sepiida > Sepiidae > Ascarosepion > Ascarosepion bandense. The sequence goes on along the minus strand of JBBBDQ010001697.1, from coordinate 3,526,943 downwards.
GTATTGAAACCCGGCGAACTAAGCTATGGGGCTCGGTAGAAGGAAGCAGATTTTGGCGTGTGATATACACAATGTAAACACACGCCACTTATATGTATGTTTCTTTCAAACAGTTGAAATTTATATTTATCGGCCGGCACATTCGAAAATCTCCCGGCAGGGTTCGAATCTCTGTCCACTTTATGGGGCAATCAGAGTTAAGTAAGGCGTGTGTTTATTTCCCTTAGTCACAGCAGATTTTTACAGTTCATGTCTGTCTGTCTCTGTCTCTGTCTCTGTCTCTGTCTCTCTCTCTCTCTCTCTCTCTATATATATATATATATATATATATTGATTGTATAATACTTAATTTTTGGTCCTAATAGGTTTAGACCAGTACACATTTGTATTATAAAGTGTTCTATACGATTATATTGTAGAACTTTTGAATATTTTCCATGTTTAAACGAGTTATTTTGCTACCCAGGTTTCTACCATGAAAAAGTTATTAAAAAATCGCCTGAAGACACCACTCTTGAGAGAAACCTGAGTAGCAAAATAACTAGTTTAAAAATGAAATATATATATATATATATATATATATATATATGTTTTGTATGCTACATACAGAAACCTGAAGAGTTTACAATAATGCCATGCCGAAACTACTAATTTGGCATGACTTAAATAAATCTGCTCACTTAAGTGAAAACCCCCTTCACATTAATTCTATTAACGCTCTACTGGTATCGTGATATCGAGCACTTCATGCCAAAAACTCTGCTTGGGTAAAAATGCTTTTCTACTGGTAAACCTCTGAAGAAAACAGCAATTTCGGCACTAAGCATTATTACAGTACAAAACCACACACACACACACACACACACACACACACACACACACACACACACACACACACACACACTTATATATATATATATATATTTAGTCTACACATATATATATATATATATTTAGTCTACACACACACACACATACACACACACACACACACATATATTCATCCGCAGACTAATCTATGTATCTATCTATCTATCTATCTATCTATCTATCTATCTATCTATAGATAGATAGATAGATAGATAGATAGATATGAACAGACTGAGATAGATAGATAGATAGATAGATAGATAGATAGATAGATAGATAGATAGATAGATAGATAGATAGATAGATAGATAGATAGATAGATAGATAGATAGATAGATAGATAGATATGAACAGGCTGAGATAGATAGATATGAACAGACTGAGATAGATAGATAGATAGATAGATAGATAGATAGATAGATAGATAGATAGACATGACAGATAGATAGATAGATAGATAGATAGATAGATAGATAGATAGATAGATAGATATAGAACAGACTGAGATAGATAGATAGATAGATAGATAGATAGATAGATAGATAGATATGAACAGACTGAGATAGATAGATAGATAGATAGATAGATAGATAGATAGATAGATAGATAGATAGATAGACAGACAGACAGATAGATAGATAGATATGAACAGACTGAGATAGATAGATAGATAGATAGATAGATAGATAGATAGATAGATAGACGTATGCGCGCTGAGAGTGCAATGAGTTCGTCGAAGCTGCTAAATTCATGTAAATAAAGTTTATTGATCAATCTTTCTGTTGAGCTTTCGTATTTTTTGTGTTACAATTATGTCAACATTGTTCAAAGTGGCCAACAGAGATCAAGGCGACCCACCACTTTCTCTTAATGAACACGCGAACAACATTAAACCAACAAACCGCCGCTATCACATATAATAGATTTGTACTCGGGAGAAAGTTGTAAAATTAAATATTCGCATGGCCTTGAAATTCCTTTGGGATAATCCGTGATTCGGATAATCCGAATTTTGGATGATCGATGTTCGGACAACCGGCATTTGAGAAAACCTATGTACATATAAAATTTTAAATTCTTAAAAATTAACTAATGACAGTGATTTTTAAATAACTGCAAATTAAAAATACTGATTAAAAATAATCAATCAAATTTATATGCATGTAAAATGTAAAATTCTTAAAAATTAGGTAATGAGGGTGATTTTTTAAATAATTCCAAATTAATCATATTGATTAAAAATATTTAAAGCAATTTTATATACATATAAACTTATATACAAGTGAAATTTAAACATCTCAAAAATTTGGTGGTACTTTAATTTTTTTAAATAATTAAAAATTAATCATATTAATTAAAATATTTCTGTCAATTTTATATACATTTAAAACTGATATCCGTGTAAAATCTTAAATCAAATTCATTAAAAATAATCAAGTCAATTTAATATACGTGTGAAACTAATATACATGCAAAATTTTAAATTCTTCAAGTTTTGATAATGACGGTGATTTTTTAAGTAATTGCAAATTACACATATTGATTAAAAATATTTAAGTTAATTTTATATACATATAAAACTTATATGCAAGTAAAATTTAAACATCTCAAAAATTAGGTGGTACCGTGATTTTAAAATAATTAAAAATGAATCATACTGATTAAAATATTTCAGTCAATTTTATATGCATATAAAACTTATAGAGGTAAAATTTAAAATTCTTACAAATTAGCTAATGACGGCGACTTTTTAAATAATTTCAAATTAATCATATTGATTAAAATAATCAAGTCAATTTAATATAGGTGTAAAACTTATATCCATGTAAAATTTAAAATTACTCAAGTTTAGTAAGGATGGTGATTTTTTAAATAATTTCAAATTAATCATATTGATTAAAATAATCAAGTCAATTTAATATAGGTGTAAAACTTATATCCATGTAAAATTTAAAATTACTCAAGTTTAGTAAGGATGGTGATTTTTTAAATAATTTCAAATTAATCATATTGATTAAAATAATCAAGTCAATTTAATATAGGTGTAAAACTTATATCCATGTAAAATTTAAAATTACTCAAGTTTAGTAAGGACGGTGATTTTTTAAATAATTTCAAATTAATCATATTGATTAAAATAATCAAGTCAATTTAATATAGGTGTAAAACTTATATCCATGTAAAATTTAAAATTACTCAAGTTTAGTAAGGATGGTGATTTTTTAAATAATTTCAAATTAATCATATTGATTAAAATAATCAAGTCAATTTAATATAGGTGTAAAACTTATATCCATGTAAAATTTAAAATTACTCAAGTTTAGTAAGGACGGTGATTTTTTAAATAATTTCAAATTAATCATATTGATTAAAATAATCAAGTCAATTTAATATAGGTGTAAAACTTATATCCATGTAAAATTTAAAATTACTCAAGTTTAGTAAGGACGGTGATTTTTTAAATAATTTCAAATTAATCATATTGATTAAAATAATCAAGTCAATTTAATATAGGTGTAAAACTTATATCCATGTAAAATTTAAAATTACTCAAGTTTAGTAAGGACGGTGATTTTTTAAATAATTGCAAATTAATCATATTGATTAAAATAATCAAGTCAATTTAATATAGGTGTAAACCTTATATCCATGTAAAATTTAAAATTACTCAAGTTTAGTAAGGACGGTGATTTTTTAAATAATTTCAAATTAATCATATTGATTAAAATAATCAAGTCAATTTAATATAGGTGTAAAACTTATATCCATGTAAAATTTAAAATTACTCAAGTTTAGTAAGGACGGTGATTTTTTAAATAATTGCAAATTAATCATATTGATTAAAATAATCAAGTCAATTTAATATAGGTGTAAACCTTATATCCATGTAAAATTTAAAATTACTCAAGTTTAGTAAGGACGGTGATTTTTTAAATAATTGCAAATTAATCATATTGATTAAAATAATCAAGTCAATTTAATATAGGTGTAAAACTTATATCCATGTAAAATTTAAAATTACTCAAGTTTAGTAAGGACGGTGATTTTTTAAATAATTGCAAATTAATCATATTAAAAATATTTAAGTTAATTTCATATACTTATAAAACTTATATACATGTAAAATTTATAAATCTCAAAATTATGTAGTGACTGTGATTTGTTAAATAATTAAAAATTAATCATAGTCATTAAAATATTTCCGTCAATTTTATATACATATAAAACTTATATACGTGTAAAATTTAAAATTCTTAAAAATTAGCTAATGACGGCGACTTTTAAAATAATTGCAAATTAATCATATTGATTAAAAATAATCAAGTCAATTTTGAATGATTTTAAAGCTCAGAAATGGAAGAGTCTGATTAAAATTAAATTGATTAAAATTAAAGGATGGAATACAAAATGAAAAGGAATTAATGCTCATAGTAATCTATTGAAAACATAACGAATTTTTAATAAACTAATTAAATAAACAAACTAAAAAGAAAAAAAATATGCATGCTACAAGTAGATCTATCATTTCCGAAAAGATTTCATGCGACACAAGATTATTAATCAGTTCCATTAAGGGGAATTGGCGGCTGCTATATATATATATATATATAACGTTACTTATATGCGCGGAAATCCCGTCTTTGTGAAATGAATATACATGAGTACACGATCGCCAGGATCCGTAAGTAAATGTGAAAAAGCGTAAAGCGGTAAATATATGCAGACATGAACAAAGTCACATTGGTAAGTATATGTGGGAAATATATGTATATATGGATATACGTTAGTATAAATGAATGGGTTGGTTTTATTTATTTATTTTTTTTAATCATATCACCCCGGACAAGGCGGTAAGGCCACTGGTGTGCAGGGGCTACGTAAGAGTGAAAAGATTGAAGAGAAAGCCGAAAACCACATTCTAAACAGGGAACAAGGGATGCGCCTCTACACCTGTACAATAGACGTGGTTGGAGTGTGAACCGGGCAATAGTTCAGTCTATCTACTCCAATTGAAAAAAAAATAAGGAAAAGTGAAAAGATTAGAGAAGAGAAAGCCGGAAACCACATCCTAAACAGGGAACAAAGGATGAGCCTCTACACCTGTTCAATAGACGTGGGTGGAGTGTGAACCGGGCGATTTATGAGGTCAAACAAACACCAGTGTCCAAAAAAATAGAAATTCCTTTACAGGCCAACCTCTTCACTTCGACCTGGGCAAACCCAGACAGATCTGACGCCAAAGCCCCCACCTTTCCTCTTTCGCTTTCTCTTTCTCTTTTATTTCTTCTTATTTTTATTTTTTTATTTTGTTTTCATTTTATTTTTATTTTTATACTTCTCTTAAGTTAAAGAAAATGCTTATTCCGGCAAAGTTTTTGTACCAAATGTAAGAAATATTGTAAGGTCTGATGAAATGAGCTAATTAGCTCATAGAAATGAACTATAACTACTTGAAATGACGTGTTGAGTTATCCTTTATATATATATATATATATATATATATATATATATATATATATATATATGTATGTATATATATATATATATATTAAATGATTTGTTTGAACATTATTTTTGATTGAAACTCGTATTTAAGTAGATATTCTGTTTATAATCAAACACTATTAAATATTTATTTCTACCGGCCTGATTATTTACGATATATTTTTGTTACGAAAATGTGTGTCATTCGGCAGGATTCGAACCTGTGACCTCTATACACATAGGGGAAGCTACCATGCGATCTGGCGCGTCTTAGACCTCTCGATCACGAATGATGATCAGTCGAAACGAAGTCAAATTAAGCCTATAATATATTTACATTTGTTGACATTATGTTACATTTCAGAGCAGATATATTTATTACGTTTAATCGAAAATTATGTTATAGACTTAATTTGACTTCGTTTAGACTGATCGTCATTCGTTGTCGAGAGGTCTAAGCGGCACTAGATCACTTGGTGGCTTCCCCTATGTGGATAGGTGTCGCAGGTTTGAATCTTGCTGAATGACACATTTTCGTCACAAAACTTTTTCGTAAATAATCAGACCGGTAGAAATAAATATTTAATACCGTTTGATTATAAACTGAATATCTACTTAAATACGAGTATTGATAAAAAAAAAATGTTCAAACAAATATCTGATTATACGTAGGCGTAACTCTACCATTCGGCATAGACACGACTGGGTTTATGCTCTCCGCCCAAACGCAGAGAGCCGACAGTGTCATATCCGGAGATAAACTCTAACGGATCTCTATGCTTCTTATGACAGGAGTATATGTATACTCAAGTCGATTCCGTTATCATAGAAAAAGGGAAGGTCCCACAACAATATATTTGTGTAATTTTGGTAAAAATATCTGTTTTTTTTTTAATGAAATATCAGTGTTATTTTCATTTCAGCGTAAGTTAGTAGTTTGTCTGCTTTCTGCGGTAGACTGGTTGCCGAGAAAAGCTATAGAACCCAATCTGTACAGTTATTTAACCCATAACTGGAAGGAATAGCCGGATTAATACCTTTCCCAAGGGTATTTGCGCGTAAGTGAATGCAATGTGTAAATGTGGATATGTGTACTCCTCAAAAGAAGAAAATCATTTGGATCAAGCCAGGTGACCATGCTGTCCAATCAATTGAACTTCTTCAGCCAATCCATTACTCAGCAAATGCTTCATCAATATACAAATGGTCTGTTCTTAAGTAAATAATAAAATATAATGAGCACCATTGTAATAATATAACAGATCAGTCAGTCAGTTAAGTGTCATACGTGATACACGATGGGCGATCATGTCTCGAAAGAGACATGACTGACTGGGCAGAAGATTATCCCGCAATAGGTTGTCATTACCTTTCTGCGGTAGACTGGTTGCCGACCAAAGCTATAGAATCCAGTCTGTCCTGTTATTTAACCCATAACTGGAAGGAATAGCCGGATTAATACCTTTCCCAAGGGTATTTGCGCGTAAGTGTAAATGTGTATATGTGTATACATTATTATTATTCTTATATAATTTCTTTATTTGATTCCCCTTTTCTGTAAATACAATGAACTGATCCACCGCCATTACAGTATGGTATAAATTACAATATATAAATTACGTTAAAGCGATGTGAATAATATTCAGAGTCGGGGGAGAGAATAATTATTATTAATATAAATTATCGTTCTCTTTTTATACATTGAGTTTTAATTTATTAGCACCGGCACTCAATGTGCAGTTTGAGATTTGAAAAAGAAATCACTCGACCGGCGGTCGAGAGCGAGGGAAAATTTTACTCGCCCCAAAATCATTTTTATTCGACCGACTCCATTTTCCTAATAAACATGGCGTGAATCGCTGACGAAAAACAAAAAATGAAATTTTAATTAAAATTTCGAACGTGTTAGAAAGGATTTAAATTTTTTTTAAAAATAATAACAACAAAATTTGATTTTTTCATCTTAATAATAGCATAAATATTTTGATGATAAAACTTTGTTTTTATTAAATTTGAGCTCTTTTAAAATCATTTTTTGTTGTTTTTTTTTTGTTTTTTTTTTCTGCAATTAACTGGTAGTACATAAATTCGTAGATTCTTTTTCTATTTTACTACAACCTCCATCTGATAGATGATAAAAAATAACAAATCTGATGTTTTCAACGATTTTCTATAAAAAAAAAATTACTTACTTGTATAATTTGTTTTTCGATGCGTGCTTGAAAGAAGTATGAGTATGTTTTTTTTCTTTATTTCAAATGTTCATTTTTACTTTTTGTAAGCAGGGAGAAAATATAGCATATTATTTTTCCAAATGAGTTTCTAAAAACCTGTGAGCGTCTTTAATCTGTGCAACAGAGACATTTTGGCTTCACTCTGGAACCATTAATTAAACGAATGTTTATACTGACCGGGACGCTTAAGGCCAAGAGTTCAATAATGCCATTGTAGGTAATTCTAAGTAACTTGTGAATCTTCAATGGCATACTGTTAGGTTGTAAAAGCAATCCGATTTCCTTTTTCTATATTTGAAAGAACACATTTCATTGCGAGATTTTCAATCGACCGCGGGCGAGTAAAGCAATAAACTTTAATTGTCCAATTACCTTTTTAGTCGATTGAGTCGATCGGGAGTGTGAAATCTCAAAAGCTGCATATATATATATATATATATATATATATGTACGCATCGCTCATTCCGTAATGAATTAGAGCAGTCTGGCTATCGGGCGTGTATAATGATGATATACACGCTAAAAGGTCTGCCTTCTTCTACCAAGCGCCCATAGCCCAGAGGTAGAATCGCCGACTGACGCCAATTCGGTCGGGTTTCAATCCTGGTTTAAAAAGCAATCGGAGTCTAACCGTACTGATGAGCTGTGATACAGCGAAACAGATCTGTCTGCAGATGACAATATATATATATATGTGTGTGTGTGTGTGTGTGTCGGTGTGTGTGTGTTTTGTCAGAGCGTAATGAATAAATATATCATATATATATATATATATGTGTGTGTGTGTGTGTGTATGTGTGTGTGTGGTATAGCGATATCAGGGTTAGCTGATATCTTGCCAAGGACCCACCTGCAACGTGTCATTGAAATCGCTTTGACAATTAGCTGTCTTGGCAAAGGAAAGTGGTCTTAATGGAGTGGACCTCCCAAGACCGGGTCAAACGATTCTGACAAAATAGGTAATTGAGTGAAACTAGAACCTGAGTTCTTGATGAATGACTCTTTTAGATAAAGCCGACAAGACAAAGAACGATGGAAGACGGTTGTCCCTATAGAAGCGGCAGAGCGGATAGCAATGGATGAGATATCACTCGCGCACTAGGCGAAAGGAAGACACGCCCCCGCCTATGCCTCGCTTATTACCGAATAAAACTCGACTACTACAATAATCGTCCAATGTTTTTATTTCGTGAGTGTCGATCAGTCTGAATAATTATGATGTAAGCCACAACCGTTTGGCTGGAGGAAGCTGCACGCTAAGGAGAAACCTGATATCTAATCTGAGCCGCAACTCTACACACACACACATAAAATAACGCGTCTGTCTTAATGTTTCTTATAAATATATATATATATATATAGTCATCCGCAGACTGATATGTTTCGCTGTATCTCAACTCATTAGTACGATTAGACATCTGATATATATATATATATATATATATATATATATATAAAATACTGTTTAATTAAAAACAGAATATCTACTTAACTACAAGTATCGGTAAAAATAATATTTTTACCGATACTCGTATTTAAGTAGATATTCTGTTTTTAAACAGTATTTTATATTTATATCTACGGGCCTGATTATTTTACGATAAATTTTATTGCGAAAATGTGTGCTATCCAGCAGGATTCGAACCTGCGACCCCTATTTACATAGGGGAAGCTACCATTTGATCTGGTACTGTCTTAACCACTCGACCATGAATAGCCTCTTGATCAGACGAGGTTTTTATCATGCTTAAATAACACAATTTTCGATCTACCGTAAACAAACCATATCTGTCGAGAGTTTAAGACAGTACCAGATCAAATGGTAGCTTCCCCTATGTGAATAGGGGTCGCAGGTTCGAATCCTGCTGGATAGCACACATTTTCGCAATAAAATTTATCGTAAAATAATCAGGCCGGTAGATATAAATATAAAATACTGTTTAATTAAAAACAGAATATCTACTTAAATACGAGTATCGGTAAAAATAATGTTCAAATTAATTCATTACAAATTGTCGGTTGCTTATAACCAAGTTTCGTTAAAATTCGTTAATTTCCGTAACTTGTTTATATATATATATATATATATATATATATATATATATATATATATATATATATATGGGCACCTCGGCGTGATGTAATTGTTAGCACGCTCGTCTCGCTAGAATCATTATAACTACATATAGTTATATAAATATATATATTACTGTGCAAAAGTATTAGGGCAAGGATTATTTTATCTTTTATGAGGCATATTGACAGAAAATAAACAATTTAATTAAAGTGATTTTATTTGATTTACTCAACAAATCCTTTAACAAGAAAAAAATACCTGTTACAAAATAAATTTAATATTTAGCATAATAGCCTTTTGCTTTGATCACGGCCTTTATTCTGTCAGGCATTGACATCACAAGTTTCTTCAATGTATCTAATGGTATCTCCTGCTAAACAGCTTGTATTAGTTCCCAAATTGTGTCTTGCAAAGTAACATTAGATTTATCAATTTTTTTATCCAAAATATCCCATAGATGTTCAATACGATTGCGATCAGGGCTTTGTAGGGGCCAATTCAAATTTCGAAGTCTTCCTTCATCTTCCTTATTAGTTAAATAATTTTTACAAAGTTTGGCTTTTCACTCTGTATTTGAATTTCAGTGAGGTCTTTAGGAAAATCTTCCCTGTCCTAATACTTTTGCATACTAGCGATAGTGTGCAAAAGTATTAGGACGGAGGTTATTTCTTTTGATGCCTCACAAAAGATAAAATAGTTCTTGTCCTAAAACTTTTGCACACTATATATATATATTAAATCATAGCATTCATTTTGAGATTATATTTACAATTACATTTCATTGTGTACAATAATACAAAACGGTATTTACATTATTCGGAGTAATATCCTCATCTTTGTTCCCATTTGTACGGCGGTCCGGCCGTTGTACGCTCCGGCCTTCTTCAGGTGCGAGGAATTTCGAACAGAACACTTTATTACAGTCACTGGGGTATATGGTCTTCATTCCTTGCGTAGTAGTGCCTCTTTAGGGAGTCATGTGTTATCTCTCTCTAACCCTGTAAATTACTTTTCACCACTGCTGTAGCCTGGTATTGAACTCACAACTCTTTCGGGTCAAGTCACAGGAAATAACCAATGTCTATATCCACTGGGCCATGTGCCCTTAAGACATTATAGACAAATACAAAATTTGATCAACGCAGGTGCTCAAACTGTTGCCCATCGTAATAAACATTGCTTTGGAGTCCATCCAACAGGATTTGAAAAAGGTTTCTGCAAAAATCTCCTTGTAATGTTTACCTTACTCCTCCACTTGAGAGAGATGTGACACAAGGTCTTTTTTTTTAACGTGGGGAACCTTAGCGGGTACGCCCAAGTAACTGGTCAAACATTACCTATCCATCTCATGAGTGATGGATAGGTTCGAAACCGGTCTAAAGTGGTCTTAAACTTGTTTTAATTGATCATTTAGGACCCCAACGGGACAGCCGGGGACCTTGATACAAGTCTCCTTGTATATTACATTCTTGAAATGCATCACTTATATATTTTTCCAAATCACCAAAATTTATTGGTTTTCGACTTTGGAATTTCTCCTTGAGTACTCCTCAAAAGAAGAAAATCTGTCCTGTTATTTAACCCATAACTGGAAGGAATAGCCGGATTAAAACCTTTCCCAAGGGTATTTGCGCGTAAGTGAATGCAATGTGTAAATGTGGATATGTGTACTCCTCAAAAGAAGAAAATCATTTGGATCAAGCCAGGTGACCATGCTGTCCAATCAATTGAACTTCTTCAGCCAATCCATTACTCAGCAAATGCTTCATCAATATACAAATGGTCTGTTCTTAAGTAAATAATAAAATATAATGAGCACCATTGTAATAATATAACAGATCAGTCAGTCAGTTAAGTGTCATACGTGATACACGATGGGCGATCATGTCTCGAAAGAGACATGACTGACTGGGCAGAAGATTATCCCGCAATAGGTTGCCATTGCTTTCTGCGGTAGACTGGTTGCCGACCAAAGCTATAGAACCCAATCTATCCAGTTATTTAACCCATAACTGGAAGGAATAGCCGGATTAATACCTTTCCCAAGGGTATTTGCGCGTAAGTGAATGCAATGAATCCAGCTGGAATTCGAACTCGGCTCCCCAATTTCTCATTCCGAGCCGATATCCAATGCACCAAAACACACGTCCGAATATAACAGATACATAAACCTATTCCACCTCTCGTCGACCTACTTAGCTCACTGGTGCCCCCTATATATAAACTTACTCGAGCGGAAAGATTAACAACTAGGTCCCCGCCTTTTACTCTGAAACCAATAAAATGTAAACGCAAATTCTAATCCATCTCAAGCTCCTTTTTCCGTCCACCCCTTTCTCATCAATATTCTCATCCTTCTCTTACCCACTTCCTGACACCCCCTGTAACCCGTCACTTTTTTCTTATAAGTTTCATCCTACGTAACCCCCTGCGCACCAGTGACAGTAAGCTGCCTTGCTTGGTGCGATATTATATAAAAAAAAACTATATGAACTTCACTTACAACAGTTTTTCCGGTCTGAAAACATCCTGCACATATATAAATCTACCATGCGCTGCCATATCTGTTCGGGTGCTCTTGCTATCCACTCCGGGGTTCTTGACAAAATCCAACAGAGAATATGTGATGTGATCTATCCCGACTTAGCAGCTCAGATACAGTCACTTTCTCACCGGCGCAATGTGGCTTCCCTGTGTCTTTTCTACAAATAATTTCACGGCTTCTGCTCCAATGAACTTAGCTCACTGGTGCCCCCGATATATAAATTTACTCTAGCTACAAGATTAGCACCTAGGTCCCACCCTTTTACTGTGAAGCCAATAAATTGTAAACGCAAATTTTACTTCATCAGCTTCTTTTTTCACCTGTGGAATTCCCTTCTATTTACTTGCTTCCCCGACAGCTACAATCTTCAAGAATTTAAATGTAAAGTCAATAGTCATCTCCTATCTCACTAACCTGCTTCCTCTCTCTCATGCTCCTTTCTCCGTCCACTCCACTATCACCAGTATTCTCAGCCTTCTCTTAGCCACTTCCTAACACCCACTATAACATGTCACTCTTTCTCGCAAATTTTCTTCTATGTAACCCCCTGCAAAACAGTGGCAGTAAAATGCATTGCTTGGAGCGATATGATTATTAAAAAAAAAAAAACAACAATGATTAAGTACAATGTTTTTCTTTTTTTTTTTTTTTTAATTTTTTTAACATTTCATTGAAGGTAACGTTGTCAGCATTTAAAACTATTTAAGATTTACTATGGAAGATCATACGTGCAAGCAGCTTTTGAAACAGGAACTGTCAATGATAATTCTTCTCTTACAAATATTTTTATCTACACAAATCATTCTATGACATCTGCCCTCTGTGCCTGAATGAAAAGCTACAGATTAGAAGATGCCTTAAAAATAAAATGCTGCTAAATCCTAGGATGAATTTTCGGTTTTATGTAACCATCGAAAATATGTTTCTCTAAAATTTAATCAATTCCAATTGTTCATTTATAATTTATGCTCTAACTAGCAGTATAGCCCGGCATTGCTCGGGTGTAATGAAAGCTTTTATAAATATATTATCGATTTTCCGCACTATTGTAAGAATTGCAAACTTGAATATCGTTTCTTATGTCTTTGTCTATGAGTGTATCAAATTTGATTAAAATCGGACCACTCCTTCTATAACCCGATTTTTTCGATTATCGATTTTCGATTTATATCGGTGGTACCTCGACACAAACCTAACTAAGAACACTCGCAGACGCTTATAGTACAACTGTGTAAATTTTCAAGAAAATTGGTTCAGCCGTTTCGGAGTCTATGGGTAACGGACACACACACACACACACACACACAGAGACAAAGTTCCATTTATAAATAAGTTTAGATATTATTTAAAAATTATTTCACTAAATTAGATGACCCGCACAACACTTTTTGTTTTTCTTAACTCGAATATACGTTAGTATACCATAGTTTTTTTAAAATCATTTCACCCCAAGCAAGGCATTCCACTGCCACTATTGCGCTTGGGGCTACATAGGGGGAGGTAAATAGGAAGAGTGGTTAGATATAGGAAATGTCAGAAGGGGGTTAATAGATAGTTGGGTGGGTGGGAAGAGTGTTTGAAAGAATGGAAGTTAGTGTGTTTGAAAGAATGGAAGTTAGTGCGTTAGGATGTATATATATATATATATATATAAGTACACAACGATCTTCATTGTAATAGGTAATATATACATAGGTATTCTTCACTAGTCGACGATATAATTATAGCAAAAAATGAAATAATAAGGTACAGTTAAAGAGCAAACACAGGGCAAGTGCTTTCATAACTGGTAGTAAAGTTTAATAAATGGTTGTAAGAAGTCGACGCTGCCTCGCTTTTATCTCTCTCTTCATGAGCGAGACAGGAGGGACATACACGCACGCACGCACGCACGCACACACACACACACACACACACATATATATATATATATATATATATATTTATACACTCGTCATTCGAATACAAGCCTATTTCGCAGCTCTTCAGTGTGGCTAGACATCCACTTGCCTCCGGCTGGGATCGAAACTCGACCAATTTGGTGTTAGTCGGAGTCGCTAAGTTAAATTTCCTATTTAAAAGAAATAAATAGGATTCCAAACGATAATTTATAAAAAAAAAGAAGATATAAAAAAAAATTAAAAGAAAAAAACCGACCCTCTAAACTTAAAATTAAGATTAAACATACAACTTTATAGAAAAATACTGATAAAACGCTAATTTGCATTTACTTCCCAAAAAATACAAATTTAGATTTCTTGAAATGACTTCGCCTAAATACAATTATACTCCAAACTTGAATATATATATATTAGAAAAAACCTTATAAAATAAAAAAATATTCCATACCGAAAAAATCTAAATTGGAAAGAAAAAACACCCCACCCCTATCAGGTCTATCTAAGAAACCCCAAAGTGAAAACACAGGATCAAAGTAAATACATGAATTATGTCCACTAACAGCAGACATCAACCAATTAAACGATAGCCAACCATAAAAATGACCACTCAACAATGTCCTCTTAGAAATCCTAACCAAAAGATATACCCAACCTATAAAAAGATAAAACATACATTCCAACAGATAATACCATTAATCAACAATTTCACACTTACACACCAAATTCCTCAAAAGTCTAACGATCAAAACGAGACATTCACTTAATTACAATAACCCCAACCAACCCCCACCAACCCCCACGACAACAACGAACCAAATATAAACAGAGAATGATTCCAAACCTTTATTTCCCCCGAAGAGGTGTTTAAATCCAAACACTGAAATAACCATATGATTGTAGGGAAGAGGACATATATAGAAGAAATTATGTACATGTTCTAAAACATAATTTATAATAAATATTCACTGCTCTATACACCATATATCGAGCACTGTTTTAAATTAATGTTTTGGACGGAAAAATTTTTCTTTTTTCTCTCTTCCTTCTATACTCACTCGGATATATATATATATATATATATATATATATATATATATATATACAAATAATTACATAATTGACTCAAAGGGTTGATAGGCCAGAAAGAAATCTAAAGACATTTAGCTCTGTCTTGTCCCTAATAAAAATTATTGATTATTATTAATGTTAATTTACTAATGAGAATTATCCACATTAAGCGCGTTCAATACTATTAAATATTTTAATTGATTATTCTTATAGCAACTACTCTCGAATATAACAAGCAAATGCAATCTCTTTTTTGATCTCCCCGGAGGGAGTCCTCTAAGATCAGGACCCTATGCAGAACCGTGAGAACAAGCACGTGTTTTCAAGTAGCTTCTTCACATTATTTTGGAAAATCTATAACTTTTGGAAAATACATTTGAAATTATATATATACTAGCAATTTAGCCGGGTTTCACTCGGGTAGCTTAAGGAATAATAAGAATAAAAAACATATGATGAATTTACATAGCAAATACTTCCACAACATCCACCCTCGTCTCTTTTATAGATATAGATTACCAATAATATATTTTAAAGCCAAATGACCAACAATTCATTTTATAGTAGAATTAGCCCGGTTTCACTCGGGTAGTTTAAGGAATAATAAGAATAAAAAACATATGATGAATTTACATAGCAAATACTTCCACAACATCCACCCTCGTCTCTTTAATAGATATAGATTACCAATAATATATTTTAAAGCCAAATGATCAACAATACATTTTATAGTAGAATTAGCCCGGTTTCACTCGGGTAGTTTAAGGAATAATAAGAATAAAAAACATATGATGAATTTACATAGCAAATACTTCCACAACATCCACCCTCGTCTCTTTTATAGATATAGATTACCAATAATATATTTTAAAGCCAAATGACCAACAATTCATTTTATAGTAGAATTAGCCCGGTTTCACTCGGGTAGTTTAAGGAATAATAAGAATAAAAAACATATGATGAATTTACATAGCAAATACTTCCACAACATCCACCCTCGTCTCTTTTATAGATATAGATTACCAATAAAATATTTTAAAGCCAAATGACCAACAATTCATTTTATAGTAGAATTAGCCCGGTTTCACTCGGGTAGTTTAAGGAATAATAAGAATAAAAAACATATGATGAATTTACATAGCAAATACTTCCACAACATCCACCCTCGTCTCTTTTATAGATATAGATTACCAATAATATATTTTAAAGCCAAATGATCAACAATACATTTTATAGTAGAATTAGCCCGGTTTCACTCGGGTAGTTTAAGGAATAATAAGAATAAAAAACATATGATGAATTTACATAGCAAATACTTCCACAACATCCACCCTCGTCTCTTTAATAGATATAGATTACCAATAATATATTTTAAAGCCAAATGACCAACAATTCATTTTATAGTAGAATTAGCCCGGTTTCACTCGGGTAGCTTAAGGAATAATAAGAATAAAAAAACATATAATGAATTTACATAGCAAATACTTCCACAACATCCAATTTCGTCTCTTTTATAGATATAGATTACCAATAATATATTTAAAGCCAAATGACTCAAATCTTATCTTATAGCAGAATTGTTTCGTCTCATCGGGTAGTTTAAGGAATAATAAGAATAAAAAACATATGATGAATTTACATAGCAACATTTCCACAACATCCACCCCCGTCTCTTTTATAGATATAGATTACCAATAATATATTTTAAAGCCAAATGATCAACAATTCATTTTATAGTAGAATTAGCCCGGTTTCACTCGGGTAGTTTAAGGAATAATAAGAATAAAAAACATATGATGAATTTACATAGCAAATACTTCCACAACATCCACCCCTCGTCTCTTTTATAGATATATCACTAACAAAATATTTTTAAAGCCAAATGACCAACTATTTTATGGTAGAATTAGCCCGGTTTCACCGGGTAGTTTAAGGAATAATAAAGAATAAAAAACATATGATGAATTTACATAGCAAACATTCCACAACATCCACCCTCGTCTCTTTTATAGATATAGATTACCAATAAAATATTTTAAAGCCAAATGACCAACAATTCATTTTATAGTAGAATTAGCTCGGTTTCACTCGTAGTTTAAGGAACAATAAGAATAAAAAACCATATGATGAATTTACATAGCAAATACTTCCACAACATCCACCCTCGTCTTCTTTGGAGGATATAGACTAAAGGTATTTTGTGCTCAAACACTCAACAATTCATTTTATAGTAGAATTAGCTCAAGCTCAATTTCAAGTTTTAAGGAATAATAAGAATAAAAACATATGATGAATTTACATAGCAAATACTTCCACAACATCCACCCTCGTCTCTTTTTATAGATATAGATTACCAATAATATATTTTAAAGCAAAATGACCACAATTCATTTTATAGTAGAATTAGCCCGGTTTCACTCGGGTAGTTGAAGAACAGGCTGTGAATAAAACATATGATGAATTTACATAGCAAATACTTCCACAACATCCACCCCTGTCTCTTTTTTATAGATATAGATTACCAATAAAATATTTTAAAGCCAAATGACCAACAATTCATTTTATAGAAATTAGCCCGGTTTCACTCGGGTAGTTTAAGGAATAATAAGAATAAAAAAACATATGATGAATTTACATAGCAAATACTTCCACAACATCCACCCTCGTCTCTTTTATAGATATAGATTACCAATAATATATTTTAAAGCCAAATGACCAACAATTCATTTTATAGTAGAATTAGCTCGGTTTCACCGGTAGTTTAAGGAATAATATGAATAAAAAACATATGATGAATTTACATAAAAAATACTTCAACATCCACCCTCGTCTCTTTTATAGACATAGATTACCAATAAAATATTTTTTAAAGCCAAATGACCAATAATTCATTTTAGGTAGAATTAGCCCGGTTTCACTCTGGTAGTTTAAGGAATAATAAGAATAAAAAACATATGATGAATTTACATAAAATACTTCCACAACATCCACCCTCGTCTCTTTTATAGATATAGATTAACAATAAAAAAATATTTTAAACAAATGACCAACAATTCATTTTTATAGTAGAATTAGCCCGGTTTCACTCGGTAGTTTAAGGAATAATAAGAATAAAAATATATGAGATGAATTTACATAGCAAATACCCCACAACATCCACCCTCGTCTCTTTTATAGATATAGATTACCAATAATATATTTTAAAAGCCAAATGACCAACAATTCATTTTATAGTAGAATTAGCTCGGTTTCACTCGGGTAGTCAAGGAATAATAAGAATAAAACATATGATGAATTTACATAGCAAATACTTCCACAACATCCACCTCTCGTCTCTTTATAGATATAGATTACCAATAAAATATTTTAAAGCTAAATGACCAACACATTTTTAGTAGAATTAGTTCGGTTTCACCGGGCAGTTTAAGGAATAAGTTGGAATAAAACATATGATGAATCTCCATATAGCAAATACTTCCACAACATCCACCCCTGTCACTTTTATAGATATAGATTACCAATAAAATATTTTAAAGCCAAATGACCAACAATTCATTTTATAGTAGAATTAGCCCGGTTTCACTCGGGTAGTTTAAGGAATAATAAGAATAAAAAAACATATGATGAATTTACATAGCAAATACTTCCACAACATCCACCCTCGTCTCTTTTATAGATATAGATTACCAATAAAATATTTTAAAGCCAAATGACCAACAATTCATTTTATAGTAGAATTAGCCCGGTTTCACTCGGGTAGTTTAAGGAATAATAAGAATAAAAAACATATGATGAATTTACATAGCAAATACTTCCACAACATCCACCCTCGTCTCTTTTATAGATATAGATTACCAATAATATATTTTAAAGCCAAATGACCAACAATTCATTTTATAGTAGAATTAGCCCGGTTTCACTCGGGTAGTTTAAGGAATAATAAGAATAAAAAACATATGATGAATTTACATAGCAAATACTTCCACAACATCCACCCTCGTCTCTTTTATAGATATAGATTACCAATAATATATTTTAAAGCCAAATGACCAACAATTCATTTTATAGTAGAATTAGCCCGGTTTCACTCGGGTAGTTTAAGGAATAATAAGAATAAAAAACATATGATGAATTTACATAGCAAATACTTCCACAACATCCACCCTCGTCTCTTTAATAGATATAGATTACCAATAATATATTTTAAAGCCAAATGATCAACAATACATTTTATAGTAGAATTAGCCCGGTTTCACTCGGGTAGTTTAAGGAATAATAAGAATAAAAAACATATGATGAATTTACATAGCAAATACTTCCACAACATCCACCCTCGTCTCTTTTATAGATATAGATTACCAATAATATATTTTAAAGCCAAATGACCAACAATTCATTTTATAGTAGAATTAGCCCGGTTTCACTCGGGTAGTTTAAGGAATAATAAGAATAAAAAACATATGATGAATTTACATAGCAAATACTTCCACAACATCCACCCTCGTCTCTTTTATAGATATAGATTACCAATAAAATATTTTAAAGCCAAATGACCAACAATTCATTTTATAGTAGAATTAGCCCGGTTTCACTCGGGTAGTTTAAGGAATAATAAGAATAAAAAACATATGATGAATTTACATAGCAAATACTTCCACAACATCCACCCTCGTCTCTTTTATAGATATAGATTACCAATAATATATTTTAAAGCCAAATGATCAACAATACATTTTATAGTAGAATTAGCCCGGTTTCACTCGGGTAGTTTAAGGAATAATAAGAATAAAAAACATATGATGAATTTACATAGCAAATACTTCCACAACATCCACCCTCGTCTCTTTAATAGATATAGATTACCAATAATATATTTTAAAGCCAAATGACCAACAATTCATTTTATAGTAGAATTAGCCCGGTTTCACTCGGGTAGCTTAAGGAATAATAAGAATAAAAAACATATAATGAATTTACATAGCAAATACTTCCACAACATCCACCCTCGTCTCTTTTATAGATATAGATTACCAATAATATATTTTAAAGCCAAATGACCAACAATTCATTTTATAGTAGAATTAGCCCGGTTTCACTCGGGTAGTTTAAGGAATAATAAGAATAAAAAACATATGATGAATTTACATAGCAAATACTTCCACAACATCCACCCTCGTCTCTTTTATAGATATAGATTACCAATAATATATTTTAAAGCCAAATGATCAACAATTCATTTTATAGCAGAATTAGCCCGGTTTCACTCGGGTAGTTTAAGGAATAATAAGAATAAAAACATATGATGAATTTACATAGCAAATACTTCCACAACATCCACCCTCGTCTCTTTTATAGATATGATTACCAATAAAATATTTTAAAATAAATACCAACAATTCATTTTATAGTAGAATTAGCCCGGTTTCACTCGGGTAGTTTAAGGAATAATAAGAATAAAAACATATGATGAATTTACATAGCAAATACTTCCACAACATCCACCCTCGTCTCTTTTATAGATATAGATTACCAATAAAATATTTTAAAGCCAAATGACCAACAATTCATTTTATAGTAGAATTAGCCCGGTTTCACTCGGGTAGTTTAAGGAATAATAAGAATAAAAAACATATGATGAATTTACATAGCAAATACTTCCAAATAACATCCACCCCTGTCTCTTTTATAGATATAGATTACCAATAAAATATTTTAAAGCCAAATGACCAACAATTCATTTTATAGTAGAATTAGCCCGGTTTCACTCGGGTAGTTTAAGGAATAATAAGAATAAAAAACATATGATGAATTTACATAGCAAATACTTCCACAACATCCACCCTCGTCTCTTTTATAGATATAGATTACCAATAATATATTTTAAACTCAAAATGACCAACAATTCATTTTATAGTAGAATTAGCCCGGTTTCACTCGGGTAGTTTAAGGAATAATAAGAATAAAAACATATGATGAATTTACATAGCAAATACTTCCACAACATCCACCCTCGTCTCTTTTATAGATATAGATTACCAATAAAATATTTTAAAGCCAAATGACCAACAATTCATTTTATAGTAGAATTAGCTCGGTTTCACTCGGGTAGTTTAAGGAATAATAAGAATAAAAACATATGATGAATTTACATAGCAAATACTTCCACAACATCCACCCCTGCCTTTTTATAGATATAGATTAACAATAATATATTTTAAAGCCAAATGACCAACAATTCATTTTATAGTAGAATTAGCCCGGTTTCACTCGGGTAGTTTAAGGAATAATAAGAATAAAAAAACATATGATGAATTTAATAATAAATACTTCCACAACATCCAATTGCCCCTTTTATAGATATAGATTACCAATAAAATATTTAAAGCCAAATGACCAACAATTCATTTTATAGTAGAATTAGCCCGGTTTTACCCGGGTAGTTTAAGGAATAATAAGAATAAAAACATATGATGAATTTACATAGCAAATACTTCCCTCACAACATCCACCCTCGTCTCTTTTATAGATATAGATTACCAATAAAATATTTTAAAGCCAAATGACCAACAATTCATTTTATAGTAGAATTAGCTCGGTTTCACTCGGGTAGTTTAAGGAATAATAAGAATAAAAACATATGATGAATTTACATAGCAAATACTTCCACAACATCCACCCCCGTCTCTTTTATAGATATAGATTACCAATAATATATTTTAAAGCCAAATGACCAACAATTCATTTTATAGTAGAATTAGCCCGGTTTCACTCGGGTAGTTTAAGGAATAATAAGAATAAAAACATATGATGAATTTACATAGCAAATACTTCCACAACATCCACCCTCGTCTCTTTTTATAGATATAGATTACCAATAAAATATTTTAAAGCCAAATGACCAACAATACATTTTTTAGTAGAATTAGCTCCGGTTTCACTCGGGTGCAGTTTAAGGAATAATAAGAATAAAAAAACATATGATGAATTTACATAGCAAATACTTCCACAACATCCACCCTCGTCACTTTTATAGATATAGATTACCAATAAAATATTTTAAAGCCAAATGACCAACAATTCATTTTATAGTAGAATTAGCCCGGTTTTACCCGGGTAGTTTAAGGAATAATAAGAATAAAAACATATGATGAATTTACATAGCAAATACTTCCACAACATCCACCCTCGTCTCTTTTATAGATATAGATTACCAATAAAATATTTTAAAGCCAAAATGACCAACAATTCATTTTATAGTAGAATTAGCCCGGTTTCACTCGGGTAGTTTAAGGAATAATAAGAATAAAAAACATATGATGAATTTACATAGCAAATACTTCCACAACATCCACCCTCGTCTCTTTTATAGATATAGATTACCAATAATATATTTTAAAGCCAAATGACCAACAATTCATTTTATAGTAGAATTAGCTCGGTTTCACTCGGGTAGTTTAAGGAATAATAAGAATAAAAAACATATGATGAATTTACATAGCAAATACTTCCCACAACATCCACCCTCGTCTCTTTTATAGATATAGATTACCAATAAAATATTTTAAAGCCAAATGACCAACAATTCATTTTATAGTAGAATTAGCCCGGTTTCACTCGGGTAGTTTAAGGAATAATAAGAATAAAAACATATGATGAATTTACATAGCAAATACTTCCACAACATCCACCCTCGTCTCTTTTAATAGATATAGAATACCAATAATATATTTTGAGTCAAAATAATTTAAACAATTCATTTTATAGTAGAATTAGTCTTGTTTCACTCGGGTAGTTTAAGGAATAATAAGAATAAAAAACATATGATGAATTTACATAGCAAATACTTCAATAACATCCACCCTCGTCTCTTTAATAGATATAGATTACCAATAATATATTTTAAAGCCAAATGACCAACAATTCATTTTATAGTAGAATTAGCTTCTCCGGTTTCACCGGGTAGCTTAAGGAATAATAAGAATAAAAAATATATGAGATGAATTTACAGCAGCAAATATTTGCACATTCACTTCATTTTTTGAAAGGATATAGAAATACCAATAATATATTTTAAAGTCACATCATTACATCTTATTTTATAGCAGAATTAGCCTGGTTTCACCTGGTAGTTTAAGGAATAATAAGAATAAAAACATATGATGAATTTACATAGCAAATACTTCCACAACATCCACCCTCGTCTCTTTTATAGATATAGATTACCAATAAAATATTTTAAAGCCAAATGACCAAATAATTCATTTTACTGTAGAATTAGCCCGGTTTCACTGCAGTT
The DNA here is from genome assembly GCA_037127315.1 of Ascarosepion bandense. Taxonomy (NCBI): domain Eukaryota; kingdom Metazoa; phylum Mollusca; class Cephalopoda; order Sepiida; family Sepiidae; genus Ascarosepion; species Ascarosepion bandense. The sequence goes on along the minus strand of JBBBDQ010001697.1, from coordinate 3,503,467 downwards.
TAAGGAATAATAAGAATAAAAAACATAAGTGATGAATTTACATAGCAAATACTTCCACAACATCCACCCTCGTCTCTTTAATAGATATAGAATACCAATAATATATTTTAAAGCCAAATGACCAACAATTCATTTTATAGTGCAGAATTAGCCCGGTTTCACTCGGGTAGTTTAAGGAATAATAAGAATAAAAAACATATGATGAATTTACATAGCAAATACTTTCAACATCCACCCTCGTCTCTTTGTCAGATATAGATTACCAATAATATATTTTAAAGCCAAAATGATCAACAATACATTTTATAGTAGAATTAGGCCCGGTTTCACCGGGTAGTTTACGAATAATAAGAATAAAAAAACATAGTGATGAATTTACATAGCAAATACTTCCACAACATCCACCCTCGTCTCTTTTATAGATATAGATTACCAATAAAATATTTTAAAGCCAAATGACCAACAATTCATTTTATAGTAGAATTAGGCTCGGTTTCACTCGGGTAGTTTAAGGAATAATAAGAATAAAAACATATGATGAATTTACATAGCAAATACTTCCACAACATCCATAACTTCGTCTCTTTTATAGATATAGATTACCAATTTTAAAGCCAAATGACCAACAATTCATTTTATAGTAGAATTAGCCCGGTTTCACTCGGGTAGTTTAAGGAATAATAAGAATAAAAAACATATGATGAATTTACATAGCAAATACTTCCACAACATCCACCCTCGTCTCTTTTATAGATATAGATTAACAAAATATTTTTTGAAGCCAAATGACCAACAATCTGTCTTATAGTAGAATTAGCCCGGTTTCACTCGGGTAGTTTAAGGAATAATAAGAATAAAAACATATGATGAATTTACATAGCAAATATCACAACATCCAATCTCGTCTCTTTAATAGGATATAGTAGTCAACAATAATATATTTTAAAGCCAAATGACCAACAATTCATTTTATAAAGTAGAATTAGCCCGGTTTCACTCGGGTAGTTTAAGGAATAATAAGAATAAAAAACATATGATGAATTTACATAGCAAATACTTCCACAACATCCACCCCTCGTCTCTTTAATAGATATAGATTACCAATAATATATTTTAAAGCCAAATGATCAACAATACATTTTATAGTAGAATTAGCCCGGTTTCACTCGGGTAGTTTAAGGAATAATAAGAATACAACCAAAATGTATATTAAATCTAAGTATAAACATTTCAGCAACACTGCCCCTCGTCTCTTTTATAGATGACACCAATAAAATATTTTGGAAGCTTCAAATGATCAACAATTCATTTTATAGCAGAATTAGCCTGGTTTCACTCGGGTAGTTTAAGGAATAATAAGAATAAAAAACATATGATGAATTTACATAGCAAATACTTCCACAACATCCACCCTCGTCTCTTTTATAGATATAGATTACCAATAAAATATTTTAAAGCTAAATGACCAACAATTAATGGTAGAATTAGCTCACTCGCGCCTCCGGTAGTTTAAGGAATAATAAGAATAAAAACATATGATGAATTTACATAGCAAATACTTCCACAACATCCACCCTCGTCTCTTTTATAGATATATAGATTACCAATAAAATATTTTAAAGCTAAATGACCAACAATTCATTTTATAGTAGAATTAGCCCGGTTTCCACTCGGGTAGTTTAAGGAATAATAAGAATAAAAGATAATAATAATCATATATATAAATAATTTCAATAATATCCGCAATCTTCGTTTCTTTAATAGATATAGAATACCAATAATATATTTTAAAGCGTAAATATCAATAATTATTTATAGTAGAATTCAGTTCGGTTTCACTCGGGTAGTTTAAGGAATAATAAGAATAAAAAAACATATGATGAATTTACATAGCAAATACTTCACAACATCCACCTTCACTTTATATATTAGATTACTATAATAAAGATATTTTAAAGCCAAATGACCAAATAATTCATTTTAGCAGAATTAGCCCGGTTTCACTCGGGTAGTTTAAGGAATAATAAGAATAAAAACATGATGAATTTACAACCAACATTTCCACAACATCCACCTTCGTCTCTTTAATAGACAGATTACCAAGTCATATTTTAAAGCCAACACCAACAATTCATTTTATAGTATCATTTGCTTCACTCCAAGCTTAAGTTTAATATGAATAAAAAATGATGAATTTACATAGCAAATACTTCCCCACAACATCCACCCTCGTCTTTTATAGATATAGATTACCAATAATATATTTTAAAGCCAAATGATCAACAATACATTTTATAGTAGAATTAGCCCGGTTTCACCGCCGGGTAGTTTAAGGAATAATAAGAATAAAAAAACATATGATGAATTTACATAGCAAATACTTCCACAACATCCACCCTCGTCTCTTTAATAGATATAGAATACCAATAATATATTTTAAAGCCAAATGATCAACAATACATTTTATAGTAGAATTAGCCCGGTTTCACTCGGGTAGTTTAAGGAATAATAAGAATAAAAAACATATGATGAATTTACATAGCAAATACTTCCACAACATCCACCCTCGTCTCTTTAATAGATATAGAATACCAATAATATATTTTAAAGCCAAATGATCAACAATACATTTTATAGTAGAATTAGCCCGGTTTCACTTCGCATGAAGGAATAATAAGAATAAAAACATATGATGAATTTACATAGCAAATACTTCCACAACATCCACCCTCGTCTCTTTAATAGATATAGATTACCAATAATATATTTTTGTGCCAAATGACCAACAATATATTTTATAGAATTAGCCGGTTTCACTCGGGTAGTTTAAGGAATAATAAGAATAAAAACATATGATGAATTTATAGCAAATACTTCCACAACATCCACCCTCGTCTCTTTAATAGATATAGATTACCAATAATATATTTTAAAGCTAAATGACCAACAATTCATTTTATAGTAGAATTAGCCGGGTTTCACTCGGGTAGTTTAAGGAATAATAAGAATAAAAACATATGATGAATTTACATAGCAAATACTTCCACAACATCCACCCTCGTCTCTTTAATAGATATAGATTACCAATAATATATTTTAAAGCCAAAAGGACCAACAATTCATTTTATAGTAGAATTAGCCGGGTTTCACTGGTAGTTTAAGGAATAATAAGAATAAAAACATATGATGAATTTACATAAATACTTCTACAACATCCACCCTCGTCTCTTTAATAGATATAGATTACCACAATAATATATTTTAAAGCCAAATGACCAACAATTCATTTTATAGTAGAAAATCAGTCAAGTCATCATAGTTTAAGGAATAATAAGAATAAAAACATAAGTATATCGTAGCAATACTTCCACAACATCCACCTCGTCTCTTTAATAGATATAGATTACCAATAATATATTTTAAATAAAATTAATTAAATAATCATTTTAAATATAGTAGAATTAGTTGCTCAATTGGGTAGTTTAAGGAATAATAAAAGAATAAAAACATATGATGAATTTACATAGCAAATACTTCCACAACATCCACCCTCGTCTCTTTAATAGATATAGATTACCAATAATATATTTTAAAGCCAAATGACCAACAATTCATTTTATAGTAGAATTAGCCGGGTTTCACTCGGGTAGTTTAAGGAATAATAAGAATAAAAACATATGATGAATTTACATAGCAAATACTTCCACAACATCCACCCTCGTCTCTTTAATAGATATAGATTACCAATAATATATTTTAAAGCCAAATGACCAACAATTCATTTTATAGTAGAATTAGCCCGGTTTCACTCGGGTAGTTTAAGGAATAATAAGAATAAAAACATATGATGAATTTACATAGCAAATACTTCTCCACAACATCCACCTCGTCTCTTTAATAGATATAGATTACCACAATATATTTTAAAGCCAAATGACCAACAATTCATTTTATAGTAGAATTAGCCCGGTTTCACTCGGGTAGTTTAAGGAATAATAAGAATAAAAACATATGATGAATTTACATAGCAAATACTTCCACAACATCCACCCTCGTCTCTTTAATAGATATAGAATACCAATAATATATTTTAAAGCCAAATGACCAACAATTCATTTTATAGTAGAATTAGGCTCGGTTTCACTCGGGTAGTTTAAGGAATAATAAGAATAAAAACATATGATGAATTTACATAGCAAATACTTCCACAACATCCACCCTCGTCTCTTTAATAGATATAGATTACCAATAATATATTTTAAAGCTAAAATATCATCAGTACATTTTATAGTAGAATTAGCCCGGTTTCCGCCCAGTAGTTTAAGGAATAATAAGAATAAAAAACATATGATGAATTTACATAGCAAATACTTCCACAACATCCACCCTCGTTCTTTTTATAGATATAGATTACCAATAATATATTTTAAAGCCAAATGATCAACAATACATTTTATAGTAGAATTAGCCCGGTTTCACTCGGGTAGTTTAAGGAATAATAAGAATAAAAAAACATATGATGAATTTACATAGCAAATACTTCCACAACATCCACCCTCGTCTCTTTAACAGAGCATAGAATACCAATAATAGCATTTTTATGTCAATGGATCAACACAAGATTGCTAGTGGAATAGCTCCGGTTTCACCGGGTAGTTTACGAATAATAAGAATAAAAAACATATGATGAATTTACATAGCAAATACTTCCACAACATCCACCCTCGTCTCTTTAATAGATATAGAATACCAATAATATATTTTAAAGCCAAATGATCAACAATACATTTTATAGTAGAATTAGCCCGGTTTCACCGGGTAGTTTAAGGAATACAATAATAAAAATATATGATGAATTTCCGTTATTGCAAATACTTCCACAACATCCACCCTCGTCTCTTTAATAGATATAGAATACCAATAATATATTTTAAAGCCAAATGACCCCACAAATACATTTCATAGTAGAATTAGCCCGGTTTCACTCGGTAGTTTAAGGAATAATAAGAATAAAAAACATATGATGAATTTACATAGCAAATACTTCCACAACATCCACCCTCGTCTCTTTTATAGATATAGATTACCAATAATATATTTTAAAGCCAAATGATCAACAATACATTTTATAGTAGAAATTAGCCCGGTTTCACTCGGGTAGTTTAAGGAATAATAAGAATAAAAAACATATGATGAATTCTACATAGCAAATACTTCCACAACATCCACCCTCGTCTCTTTAATAGATATAGAATACCAATAATATATTTTAAAGCCAAATGATCAAATAATACATTTTATAGTAGAATTAGCCCGGTTTCATTTCCAAGAAGGAAGGGGAATAATACAAGAATAAAAAACATATGAATTTACATAGCAAATACTTCCACAACATCCACCCTCGTCTCTTTAATAGATATAGAATACCAATAATATATTTTAAAGCCAAATGATCACATGATTATATAGAATTAAGTTCACCACCTGTACTAATAAAACAATAATATAAAAAAACATATGATGAATTTACATAGCAAATACTTCCACAACATCCACCCTCGTCTCTTTAATAGACATAAGAATACCAACAATAATGCAGTTAAAATGACCAACAATACATTTCATAGTAGAATTAGCCCGGTTTCACTCGGGTAGTTTAAGGAATAATAAGAATAAAAAACATATGATGAATTTACATAGCAAATATCACAACATCCACCCTCGTCTCTTTAATAGATATGATTACCAATAATATATTTTAAAGCTAAATGATCAACAATACATTTTATAGTAGAATTAGTTCGTTCTTACCGTATTACGAATAATAAGAATAAAAAACATATGATGAATTTACATAGCAAATACTTCCACAACATCCACCTCGTCTCTTTAATAGATATAGAATAATAATAATATATTTTAAAGCCAAATGACCAACAATACATTTTATAGTAGAAACTAGCCCGGTTTCACTCGGGTAGTTTAAGGAATAATAAGAATAAAAACATATGATGAATTTACATAGCAAATACTTCCACAACATCCACCCTCGTCTCTTTAATAGATATAGATTACCAATAATATATTTTAAAGCCAAATGACCAACAATACATTTTATAGTAGAATTAGTTCGGTTTCACTCGGTATAGTTTAAGGAATAATAAGAATAAAAAACATATGATGAATTTACATAGCAAATACTTCCACAACATCCACCTCGTCTCTTTAATAGATATAGAATACCAATAATATATTTTAAAGCCAAATGACCAACAATATTTTTTATGAATGAATTTATCACTCGGGTAGTTTAAGGAATACAATAAGAATAAAACATATGATGAATTTAATATAGCCAATACTTACACAACGTCCACATTCGGCACTTTTATAGATATAGACATCAGTTTAGCCCGGTTTCACACGGGTTGTTTAAGGAATAATAATAATAATAAAAAACATTTGATGAATTTAGATAGCAAATACTTACACAACATCCACCCTCGTCACTTTTATAGATATAGACTAGCAGTTTGGCCCTGTTTCACTCGGGTAGTTTTTTTAATCATCTCACCCCAAGCAAGGCAGTCCTATTGCCACTGCTTTGCAGGTCCTTACATAGTGGACAGTGATGAGAAAGAGGGGTTAGTTATAGGAAATGTCAGGAGGAGGGTAATAGACGGATGAGGATACCCAGGATGGGGGTGGAGTAGATGAAAAAAGAGTTTGAGAGAATGGATGCGATTTAGTGTGATAAGAGATGTCGATTGACCTTACATTTAAATTCAGGGAGATTGTAGCTGTCGGGGAAGCAAGTGTATGGAAGGGAATTCCACAGGCGGGAAGTGCGAGAAAAGAAGCTATTGGAGTAGAAATTGCGGTTAGATTTTATCGGTTTCACTGTAAAAGGGTGGGACCTAGTTACTAATCTTGTAGCTCGTGTAAATTCATACATAGGGCCACCATTGAGCTAAGTTCATTGGAGCAGAAGCCGTGAAAGTATTTATAGAAGAGGCACAGGGAAGCCACGTCACGCCAGTGAGACAGCGACTGCGCTAAGTCGGTATCGGTCACATTACAGATTCTCCGCTGGATTTTCTCAAGAACCATGAGGTGAATAGCTGGGCCTCCCAACCAGATGTAGTAGCAGTATTCAATACACGGGTGGGTGGTAGATTAATATATGTGCAGGATAGACTCAGACGGGAAAAACTTCCTGACCCTGTACAGAGAACCGATCTTCTTAGCAGCGAATTTAGTAATGGATTCGATATAGTCATTCCACTTAAGGTCCGCTGAGAGTGTGAATCCAAGGAGGCGTAGTGTTTTACTCTCAGGGAGGTTAACCTGATCAATGATAATTGGGGTAGAAGAGATTACCTATGATGGTTAATAGATAGCCGCTTCGTTTTGAAGCATTAAAATTAACGAGCCAATAAGGAATATGAGAAGAACAAACATTTGATGAATTTACATAGCAAATACTTACACATCGTCAACCCTCGTCACTTTTATAGATATAGACAGCAGTTTAGTTTCATTCGGGTAGTTTAAGGATTAATAAGAATAAAAAACATATGATGAATTTACATAGCAAATACTTGCGCAACGTCCACATTCGGCACTTTTATAGATACAAATTTTGATCTACATCTCAGTGCAATTCCCGTCGAGCTAGACCACAAAATGCAGACGCTAAGTCGAATCTATTAAACAAACAAATACAACTTACACAACATTTGATGAATTTACATAGCAAATACTTACACAACGTCCACCCTCGTCACTTTTATAGACATAGATAACAATGTGGAATGCCTCTATTGGGTTAGGGTAGGAGGCGGTGGGGCAGCATATATAGATAAAGATAATATAAAGTGGGGTGATTGATTCTATATTATAATCAATATATAAACTGATCCCTGACTTTGTTGGGTGATAATATATATTTTTCTAACCTTAATTTTGGCTTTCTGAAAAATGTCAAGGTGTCGTTAGCGTTCTAAAATTTTGATCTACATCTGAGTGCAACTCCCGTCGAGCTAGACCGCAAAATGCAGACGCTAAGTCGAACCTATCAAACAAACAAATACTTACACAACGTCCACCCTCGTCATATTTTTAGATATAGATGTTTCATTGAATAATCCTATCCATTATAATAATGAGCGTTGTGTATTTATTTGTATATATATATATATATATATATATATATATATATATATATACAAATAAATGAACCGGTACCGGTTGACTGCTACATGTGCGTTGTGGTGCAGTGAATATCGGCTCGAAATGACAAATCGGGGTGACGGGTTCGAATTTCAGTCGAATTCCTTGCATTCACTTACGCTCAAATACCATTGAGAAAGGTATTAATCCTTCTCTTCCCTCCAGTTATAGGTTAATAATAGGATAGATTGCGTTCTATAGCCTTGGCTGGAAACCAGTCTACTGCAGAAAGCAATGGCTACCTACTGTGGGATAAACTTTTGCCTAGTCATGAGACATTTCGAGACATGATCTCCCAAAGCGTGTATTGCGTATGGCACTTTACTGATTGACTGACTGCTACGCTCACCCATGACTCCGTGTTGATGCCCATAGCTTTTATATCACGTTTTATTGTGTCACGATACCGCAGTTGTGACTGCCCAGTGGGTCTTCTTTCAGAGGCCAGCTCTCCATACAGGAGGTCTTTTGGAATGAGACCTAGCCAGCGGAGTCTGCGCTGTTTAAGGAGTGTGAACATGGTAGTCAAACTGGTTTGAGAGAGAACCTTAATAATAAAGTTCATATAAAAAAAAAGAAATTTAATGTCATTTTGTATTTCTGATAAGTTGAGGTCAACTCCTTTATAGTGAAACACTTGTTTGACAAAAATATCTCCATCATTACAACGGATGAATTAAAAATTTGAACATAACAGAGTTTGTTTGCGTGTAATTATAAAAATCAGTATCACAACAGAATTTTATTACATTTGTCTACGACGTTTCGGCCGATGTACGCTCCGGCCTTCTTCAGGTGTTAGAGATTTTGAACCGAGCCCTTTATTACAATCACTATAAGATATAATTCAAATTGAAATTGGGTACATGAACTCCAAGGTATAAACAAATTGAAACAAATAGAGAGATTTGTCTATATTTATGAGATGAGGTAGTATTTACAGTATTTCCATTATTCGGACTATTATCCACTTCTTTGTTGCCATTTGTACGACGTTTAATAGATCATTGTATTTGTCTATATTTCTGAGATGTGGTAGTATTTACAGTATTTACATTATTCGGACTATTGTCCTCATCTTTGTTAACATTTGTACGACGTATAATAATAGATCATTCTTTTTGTCTATATTTCTGAGAGGGTAGTATTTACAGTATTTACATTTTTCGGACTATTGTCCTCATCTTTGTTAACATTTGTACGACGTAATAATAGATCATTCTTTTGTCTATATTTCTGAGATGTGGTAGTATTTACAGTATTTACATTATTCGGACTATTGTCCTCATCTTTGTTAACATTTGTACGACGTATAATAATAGATCATTCTTTTTGTCTATATTTCTGAGATGTGGTAGTATTTACAGTATTTACATTATTCGGACTATTGTCCTCATCTTTGTTAACATTTGTACGACGTATAATAATAGATCATTCTTTTTGTCTATATTTCTGAGATGTGGTAGTATTTACAGTATTTACATTTTTCGGATCATTGTCCCTATCTTTGTTAAATACCATTGATGTATAATAATAGATCATTCTTTTGTCTATATTTCTGAGATGTGGTGGTATTTACAGTATTTTACATTTTTCGGACTATTGTCCTCATCTTTGTTAACATTTGTACGACGTATAATAATAGATCATTCTTTTTGTCTATATTTCTGAGATGTGGTAGTATTTACAGTATTTACATTATTCGGACTATTGTCCTCATCTTTGTTAACATTTGTACGACGTATAATAATAGATCATTCTTTTTGTCTATATTTCTGAGATGTGGTAGTATTTACAGTATTTACATTTTTCGGACTATTGTCCTCATCTTTGTTAACATTTGTACGATGTATAATAATATTGATCATTCTTTTGTCTATATTTCTGAGATGTGGTAGCATTTACAGTATTTACATTATTCGAACTATTGTCCTCATCTTTGTTAACATTTGTACGACGTATAACAGATCATTCTTTTTGTCTATATTTCTGAGATGTGGTAGTATTTACAGTATTTACATTATTCGGACTATTACTCATCTTTATAACATTTGTACTACTTGTTAACAATAGATCATTCTTTTTGTCTATATTTCTGAGATGTGGTAGTATTTACAGTATTTACATTATACGGACTATTGTCCTCATCTTTTGTTAACATTTGCATGACGTATAATAATAGATCATTCTTTTTGTCTATATTTTAGATGTATTTATAGTATTTACATTGTCTTGACCATTGTCCTCATCTTTGTTAACATTTGTACGACGTATAATAATAGATCATTCTTTTTGTCTATATTTCTGAGATGTGGTAGTATTTACAGTATTTACATTATTCGGACTATTGTCCTCATCTTTGTTAACATTTGTACGACGTATAATAATAGATCATTCTTTTTGTCTATATTTCTGAGATGTGGTAGTATTTACAGTATTTACATTATTCGGACTATTGTCCTCATCTTTTGTTAACATTTGTACGACGTATAATAATAGATCATTCTTTTTGTCTATATTTCTGAGATGTGGTAGTATTTACAGTATTTACATTATTCGGACTATTGTCCTCATCTTTATTAACATTTGTACGACGTATAATAATAGATCATTCTTTTTGTCTATATTTCGTAGATGTGGTAGTATTTACAGTATTTACATTATTCGGACTATTGTCCTCATCTTTGTTAACATTTGTACGACGTATAATAATAGATCATTCTTTTTGTCTATATTTCTGAGATGTGGTAGTATTTACAGTATTTACATTATTCGGACTATTGTCCTCATCTTTGTTAACATTTGTACGACGTATAATAATAGATCATTCTTTTTGTCGACGAGATGTGGTAGTATTTACAGTATTTACATTATTCGGACTATTGTCCTCATCTTTGTTAACATTTGTACGACGTATAATAATAGATCATTCTTTTTGTCTATATTTCTGAGATGTGGTAGTATTTACAGTATTTACATTATTCGGACTATTGTCCTCATCTTTGTTAACATTTGTACGACGTATAATAATAGATCATTCTTTTTGTCTATATTTCTGAGATGTGGTAGTATTTACAATATTTACATTATTCGGACTATTGTCCTCATCTTTGTTGCCCTTTGTACGACATTTCTGCTGTTGTACGCTGCGGTCTTCTTCAGGTGCTAGGAATTTCGAACCGAACCCTTTATTATAATCACTGGGGTATATGATAGGCCAGAAACCAATCCAAAATTATTTAGCTCAATCTTGTCTCTAATAAAATTTATTGATTATTATTATTGTTAATTTACTAATGAGAATTATGCACATTGAGCACGTTCAATACTATTAAATATTCTTATTGATTATTGTTACAGCAACTACTCTAGAATACAACAAGCAATTGCAATCTCTTTTGAATCTCACAGGAGGGGATCCTCTAAAATCGAGTTCCTGATTTGTGAGTTCAATACCAGGCTACAGCAGTAGTAACGAGTAACTTGCAGGGTTACAGGGAGATAACTCATGAGTTCTAATCAAGGTTTTACGCAAGGATTGGAGTTCATATACCCCAGTGATTGTAATAAAGGGTTCGATTCGAAATTCATAGAACCTGAGGAAGGCCGGAACGTATAACGGTCGAAACGTCGTACAAATGGCAACAAAGAGGAGGACAATTGTCCGAATAAACTGTAGAATTTTATCGTATTTAGAATAATCTTTTAATCACTTAACTTCTTACGCAAGTCGTGGATTTCCCCCCCCCCCCCCCATACGTTTCCCTAATAATCCTAATGGAACTAACTCTCTGCTAGATCTTTGTTTCACTTCTATCCCTGACGCTTGCCATATCATGCAACTTTGCTCTATTATAAACTCTGGTCATACTGTTGTTTTCGTTAATATCCCTTTCCACTTCCCCTTGCACTAGAAACCCCCGACAAACAGAATATCTTACTCCTACCATAGAGCAGACTAGAAGATGTTTCATGATTTCCTATGTGACGTCTCTTAGAACAAAGTTTTTAGTCTTCTTGTTAAAGATTGTGCGTCTGAGGTTTCCTCTTGGGTTAAAGCTGGCATCAGTGCTTTCATACCAGCAATGAAGTTACGACGTAGAACCCATTCGTCCCGCGACTTCTCCCTTGCTTGCTTGGCCGCTAATCAGCAATCACTTCTTCCGGCTTTATCGGAGCCATGCGTCTGACCATAATAGGCGCCATTTTGCTTTGCTCGTAATGAGTGCAAGAGGATGCTAAATGATGCTAATTTGTTGTTTGCTGAAAGAATGAAGCAGCGTATAGCACCTCGCAAGTTCGGCTCCAAAGAATACTGGTAGCTCTGTAAAAATGTGTTAAATAACAGTAAGCCCTCAATCACCACTTTAATCAATAAATTTGAGGCCGTCATATCTTCAGCGTACAAGGCCGAGTATTTTGTTCACAGATTCTCGAACAACTCAACATTTGATTCATACTCATTATCTGCACCTGATTTGTGACCTTGAACTAAGGCTCAGCTGAGTGACGTTCACATTGCCTATTCACTAGTCTCTAACATAATTTCAAAGCTTAACCGCCATTAAGCGACTGGAGATAACGGAATACGAATCATTCTCCTGAAGAAATGTGCCCCTGAACTCTCATCTGTCTTCTCCCAACTGTACAACTACTGCCCTCGTGCTTCTTGAATTCCTGCCTGCTGGAATTCCTGCCTGCTGGAATTCCTCCCTGCTGGAATTCCTCCCTGCTGGAATTCCTCCTTTATAGTTCTTGAATTTAAGAACTCTGGAGAACCCTCAGACACCTCTATTTATCACTCTATGAGCCTCCTACTGTTTTTTTTTTTTTGGCAAAGTGTTCGAGTTTATTACCAATGCTGAAGTGGTACAACATCTCACAGCCTACAGCCGCTTCTCTGATAAACGGTATGGTTTCCGCTTCACCAGGTCTACTGCTGATATACTAACGACCAACAGTTGCTGTTGCCCTAGACATCTCCAAAGCATTTTACAGAGTCTAGCATGCTAGCCTTCTATATAAGCTACATGGCTATGGTATAACTAGACAGTTGTTTGTTTTAATCTAGTCGTTCATTTCAAATCACGTAATGAATGTAGTATTGAAGGAGCATACTTCCAGATAATATCATACGAACGTGGGTGTCACTCAAGGCTCTGTTCTAAGTCCTGTGCCTTTTCTGATCTTCATCAACGATCTCCCTGATGTAATCAGACCCCAAGTAGGCATTTACGCCGACGACACCACCATTTACTCCAGCCTCGATAAGAAATAAGCCGCTGATGATCATGAAAAGGACCCCACATCTGTGATAGACTGGGTAAGAAATGGCTCGTAATTTTAACGCTTCCAAAGTGAAGCTGCTATCCCTAAACCACTATAGAGAATTGCTCCTCACTCCTATCAGCATGGATCAGGCTAATCCCCCTTAAAGCCAAACACTGCACCGCCTAGTCCTAACTCCATCAGCCGACCTTAAATGGAATGACTAATATTGAATCCATGATTAAATCCACTGATAAGAAGGTCGCCTCCCTGTGTTTGGCTAGGAAGTTATTTTTTGACTGAATCCATCTTGCACATATATAAATCTACCATCCACTCGTGTATTAAATACTGCTGTCACATCTAGTCGGGTGCCCTTGCTATTCATCTCGGGGTTCTTGACAAAATCCAACGGAGAATCTACAATGTAATTGATCTCGACCTGATAGCTCAAATCCAGTTACTTTGTCACCGACGTAATGTGGCTTTCCTTTGTCTTTTCTACAAATACTTTCAAGGTTTCTGCTCCGATGAGCATAGCTCCCTGGTGCCCACTCTGCATGAATTTAGTCGAGCTACTAGACTAGTGACTAGTGTAGCTGCAACTTCTACTCTATCAGTTTCTTTTCTCGCACTTCCCGACTGTGGAATTTTCTCTCGTATGCTTGCTCCCCTGACAGCTACAATCTCAAGGATTTAAATGCAATGTCAACTGCCATTTATTATCTTTTCGACTCGCATTCTTTCCCTGAAAACCCTCCTGGCTGAGTGGCAATAAAATCTAAACTTATTTATAAATGGAACTTTGTCTGTGTGTGTGTGTCTGTGTGTGTATATCCGTTACCTATAAACTCCAAAACGGCTCAACCGATTTTCTTAAAAATTTACACAGTTGTACTATAAGCGTCTGCGAGTGTTGTTAGCTAGGTTTTGTGTCAAGGTATCTCCGATAAATATCGAAAATCGATAATCGAAAAATCGGGTTAAAGGAGTGGTCCGATTTTAATCAAATTTGATACACTCATAGACAAAGACATAAAAAACGATATTCAGAAGTTTCAAAGTTGCAGTACAATAGTGCAGAAAATCGATAATATATATATATATAAATAAGGCAAGATGTGTGTGTGTGTGTGTGCGTCCGTCCGTTTATCTGTCTGTATGTCCTTTATACAAATCCACAATTTTTAGTTATTTTTTAGTATGGCTACAATTAGTCATAATTTCCGTTCGTTTTTCTTGGGGAAATTTTCTTCCATGGCACAGTCTACATATTTTGCCACCGTTGTAAGGCTTGGCTGTTTTTACGATACTCCACGTTATGTCTGAGTCTTTTTCATATTTTGATTTCAATTTCCACACGTGGTTAGCCAATTTTGTACAGTTTTTTAATTTTTCTATTTTGAATGTAGACTTGTTATTGAACAAACTGATTTTAAAAATTGTCTTTGGTTAAACTGAAATATATTTTTATTTTTATTTTTACATGAGCATTTTTGAAAAAAAAAAAAGAAAAACAGTAAACGGTAAAATCAGTTATTGCAAATCGCCTGAAGACAACACTCATGGTAGAAACCTCGATCGCTTAACCACTCGTTTAGAAATGGGAAATATTCAAAAGTTCTACAATATAATTGTATTGAACACTTTTTAATACAAATATGAACAGTTTTTTTTTATAAGCGTTTCACCCCGTGCAAGGCATGTCACTGCCACTACTTCGCAGGGGGATACATAGAGTGGAGAAAGGATGATTAAATATAGGAAATGTCAGAGGGTGGGTGATAGGCGGGTAAGGATTCAGAGAATGAGGTTTGGGTAGATGAGAGTGTTCTGAGAATAATTGGGAGTTAGAGTGATTGGAGGTGTCTATTGACCCTACATTTAAACACCTGGAGATTGTAGCTGTCGGGAAAACAGACTTGTGGAAGGGAGTTCCACAGGCGGGAAACGCGAGAAAAGAAGCTGTTGGAGTAGAATTTACGGTTACATCTTATCTGTTTAACTGTAAAAGGGTGGGACCTAGTTGCTAATCTAGTATCTTGTGTAAATCCCTGCTTAGGCGGCACCAGTGCTCTATAATTTTATTATGACTAAAAATGAAGGAATCAATCTATCAATCAATCAATCAATCTCTCTCTCTCTCTCTCTATATATATATATATATATATATACCAAATCAGATTTGAAGTCAGATTTAAATTAGACCAGTAAGAGTTGTATTAGAAAGTGTCATTAGAAATTAATGACTATTAAGACAAGACAAAACTAGTCAAGCGTTACAAAATGCTGGAGTGTCATTAGAAGTTTATGATAATTATGACACGATAGAATTATTCAAATGTTGCAAATTTGTGACTGTTATGACAAGAAAACACTGTGGAAACGGTGCAAATTTCTGCATTAAATGAGAAATTTCTGACAATTATATCAATTCAAAACTGTTCAGAAATTATTAAATCTTAAAGCATCATTAGAAATTTCAGACAAATACAAGACAAATCACTTCAACCGATGTGAGATCCTAAAGATTAAAAATATCGCACAAACATAACAAGACCACACTTCAAACTTTCAAGTCAAAACTGGTCAAACGTCACCAAATTCTAAAATATTAAACATTTCCGACTATTTTGAAAAGGCAAAACTGTTTAAACATTGAACGTTCTTGAATTAAGTTCAGAAACATCCGAGAATTCTGACAAGACAAAACTGTTCATTGAAGAAAAATAAATAATGAACGGTATTCAAAAGACAGAAAATTGCAATTGATTGTTGCATATTAATCTTTGGTGATTGCAGCTTTCAGGGAAGCGTGTAAACGGACTGGGGGGGGGGTGTCCACAGGCAATAAGTACGAGAAAAGAAACTTTTAGATTAAAGTGGTGGTTTATTTCAACTGTTTCAACGTGAGATCTAGATGCCATTTTAGTATCACGCTAAAAGTTTTAATGGCCGGATTCCCAGGAAGAAAAGATTTCAAATTTCTGACAGTTAAGACAAAACTGGTCAAACGCTACAAAATCCTAAAAGAGTATCAGCTAAAAATTCAAGCATTTATGACAGACAAAACTGGTCAAACACTACCGTCCTAAAAGTAATATTAAAAATTTAGCATTTTATGACAGACAAAACTGGTCAACGCTACAAATCCTAAAGTATATTAAAAATTCATGACATTTATGATAAAGACAAAACTAGTCAAACATACAAAAATCCTATTATCATTAAAAATTCATGACATTTATGACAAGACAAACTGAATTAAGTATTCTACAAATACAAAATGTCAATTAAAAATTCTATGACATTTTATAGAACAAGACAAAACTTCAATTAAACGCTACAAAATCCTAGAAAGTATCATTTAAATTGCGAGCATTTATGACAAGACAAACTGGTCAAATGCTATAAGTCCTAAAGTATCATTAAAAATTCATGACATTTATGACAAGACAAAGCTGGTCAAACGCTACAAAATCCTAAAGTATGTTAAAAATTCATGACATTTATGATAAGACAAACTGGTCAAACACTACAAAATCCTAAAGTATCATTCAAAAAATTCATGGCATTTATGACAAGACAAAACTGGTCAAACGCTACAAAATCTAAAGTATCATTAAAAATTATATGACATTTATGACAAGACGAAACTGGTCAAATGCTATAAAGTCTAAGTATATTAAAAATTCATGACATTTGTAACAGAACCAAACTGAGTCGACGCTACAAAATCCTAAAGATATCATTAGAATTCATGACATTTATAATGAACAAACTGGTCAAATGCTATAAAGTCTAAAGAAGTATCATTAAAATTCATGACATTTATGACAAGACAAAACTAGTCAAACGCTACAAATCCTAAAGTATCATTAAAAATTCATGACATTTGCAGCAAGACAAACTGGTCAAATGCTATAAAAATTACAAATCTCAACAAAATTCAAAGCATTTATGACAAGACAAACTGAACAAATATTTCTCAAGTCCTAAATTATCATTAAAAATTCATGACATTTATGACAGACAAAACTGGTCAAACGCTGCAGAATACCTAAAAGTATCATTAAAATTCAAAGCATTTATGACAAGACAAAACTGAATTAAACGCTACAAAATCCTAAAGTATCATTAAAAATTCATGACATTTATGACAAGACAAACTGGTCAATGCTATAAAATTAAAAGTATCATTAAAATTCATGACATTTATGACAAGACAAACTGGTCAAACACTACAAAGTCTAGTATCATTAAAAAATTCATGACATTTATGACAAAATTAAAGCGATTGACACTTCTAAAAATCCTAGAAGTATCATTAAAAATTCATGACATTTATGACAAGACAAACTGAATTAATACTTCTAAATCTAAAGTATCATTAAAATTCTTGACATTATGACAAGACAAAACTAGATCAAACACTACAAAATCTAAAATTATCATTAAAAATTCATGACATTTATGACAAAGACAAAACTGGTCAACCTTACAATCTAAAGTATCATTAGAAATTCATGACATTTATGACAAGACAAATTAAAATGCTACAAAATCCTAAAATATCGTAAAATTCATGACATTGCAGCAAGACAAAACTGGTCAAATGCCCACAAAATCCTAAAGTATCGCTAAAAATTCATGACATTTATGACAAGACAAACTAGTCAAAATACTATCCAAATTACAAAGTATCATTAAAATTCATGACATTTATGACAAAACAAAACTAGGTCAAACACTACAAAATCCTAAAGTATCATTAAAAATTCATGACATTTATGACAAGACAAACTGGTCAAATACATAAAAGTCCTAAATATCATTAAAATTCATGACATTTATGACAAGACAAACTGGTCAAATGCTATAAGTCCTAAAGTATCATTAAAAATTCATGACATTTATGACAAGACAAAACTGGTCAACACTACAAAATCTAAAGTATCATTAAAAATTCATGACATTTATGACAGACAAAACTGGTCAAACGCTACAAAATCCTAAAGTATCATTAAAAATTCATGACATTTATGACAAGACAAACTGGTCAAATGCTATAAAGTCTAAAGTATCATTAAAAATTCATGACATTTATGACAGACAAACTGGTCAAACGCTACAAAGTCCTAAAGTATCATTAAAATTCATGACATTTATGACAAGACCAAAACTGGTCAAACGCTACAAAATCTAAAAGTATCATTAAAAATTCATGACATTTATGACAAGACAAAAACTGGTCAAACGCTACAAAATCCTAAAGTATCATTAAAAATTCATGACATTTATGACAAAGACAAAACTGGTCAAGCACTACAAAATCTAAAGTAATTAAAAATTCATGACATTTATGACAAGACAAAACTGGTCAAACGCTACAAAATCCTAAAGTATCATTAAAAAATTCATGACATTTATGACAAGAGATTAAAAACTGGTCAAACGCTACAAAATCCTAAAGTATCATTAAAAATTCATGACATTTATGACAAGATTCAAACTGTCCAATGCTATAAAGTCCACAAGTATCATTAAAAATTCATGACATTTATATTAGAACAAAACACAGTCAAACGCTACAAATCCTAAAGTATCATTAAAAATTCATGACATTTATGACAAGACAAACTGGTCAAACGCTACAAAATCTAGTATCATTAAAAATTCATGACATTTATGACAAGACAAAAGGCGATTAAACGCTACAAATCCTAAAATATCATTAAAAATTCACTGACATTTATGACAAGACAAACTGGTCAAATGCTATAAAGTCTAAAGTATCATTAAAAATTGTAGCATTTATGACAGATAAAACTGGTCAAACGCTACAAAATCCTAAAGTATCGTACAAAATTCATGACATTTATGACGAACAAACTGGTCAAATGCTATAAAAGAAGTCCCTAAAGTATCATTAAAAATTCATGACATTTATGACAAGACAAACTGGTCAAATGCTACAAAGTCTAAAATTATCATTAAAAATTCATGACAGTAATGAACCAAACGAATCAAACACAAAATCCTAAAGTATCATTAAAAATTCGACATTTATGACAGAATAAAACTGGTCAAACGCTACAAAATCCTAAAGTATCATTAAAAATTCATGACATTCCTAGCAGTAGACAAACTGGTCAAATACTATAAAGTCCTAAAGTATCATTAAAAATTCATGACATTGCCGACCAAATCAAACTGGTCAAACGCTACAAAGTCCTAAAGTATCATTAAAAAATTATGACATTTATGACAAGACAAATGGTCAAACGCTACAAAATCCTAAAGTATCATTAAAAATTCATGACATTTATGACAAGACAAAACTGGTCAAACCTTTGGAAATCCTAAAATATCATTAAAATTCATGACATTTGCCGATAGACAAAACTGGTCAAAAGCCCTTTAAAATCCTAAGTATCTGTTAAAATTCATGACATTGCCAATGAACAAAAGAACTGGTCAAGCACTACAAAAAAATCACAAAGTATATTAAAATTCATGGCTGTAGAACAAACTGGTCAATTACAAAATCCTAAAGTATCATTAAAAATTCATGACATTTATGACAAGGTAAAACTGGTCAAACGCTACAAAATCCTAAAGTATCATTAAAAATTCATGACATTTATGACAAGACAAACTGGTCAATGCTACCTCTGCTATAAAGTCTACAAGTATCATTAAAAATTCATGACATTTATGACAAGACAAAACTGGTCAAACGCTACAAAATCCTAAAGTATATTAAAAATTCATGACATTTATGACAAACCAAACTGGTCAACCTTCTAAAATCCTAAAGTATGTTAAAATTCATGACATTTATGACAAGACAAAACTGGTCAAACGCTACAAAATCTAGTATCATTAAAAAATTCATGACATTTATGACAAGACAAACTGGTCAAATGCTATAAAGTCCTAAAGTATCATTAAAAATTCATGACATTTATGACAAGACAAAACTGATTAAAACGCTACAAAATCCTAAAGTATCATTAAAAATTCATGACATTTATGACAAGACAAAACTGGTCAAACGCTACAAAATCCTAAATTATCATTAAAAATTCATGACACATTTATGACAAGACAAAACTGGTCAAACACTTCACAAAATCAAAGTATCATTAAAAATTCATGACATTTATGACAAGACAAAGCTGGTCAAACACAAAATCCTAAAGTATCATTAAAAATTCATGACATTTATGACAAGACAAACTGGTCAAATGCTACAAAATCCTAAGTATCATAAAAATTCACTGACATTTATGACAAGACAAAACTGGTCAAACGCTACAAAATCCTAAAGTATCATTAAAAATTCATGACATTTATGACAAGACCAAAACTGGTCAAACGCTACAAAATCCTAAAGTAATATTTAAAAATTCATGACATTTATGACAAGAGCAAAAACTGGTCAAACGCCTACAAATCCTAAAGTATCATTAAAAATTCATGGCATTTATGACAAGACAAAACTGGTCAAACGCTACAAAATCCTAAAGTATCATTAAAAATTCATGACATTTATGACAAGACAAACTGGTCCAATGCTACAAAATCCTAAAGTATCATTAAAAATTCATGACATTTATGACAAGACAAAAAATGATCAAGCGCTACAAAATCCTAAAGTTGCATTAAAAATTTATGACATTTATGACAAAAGAAAACCCATTAAAAGCTACAAAATCCTAAAGTTGCATTAAAAATTTATGACATTTATGACAAAAGAAAACCCATTAAACGCTACAAAATCCTAAAGATGCATTAAAATTTATAACATTTATGACAAGACAAAACTGATAAAACGCTACAAAGTCCTAAAGTATCATTAAAAATTTATGATATTTATGAAAATACAAAAATGATCAAACGCTACAAATTGCTAAAGTTGCATTTAAAATTTATGACATGTATGAGCAGACAAAACTGGTCAAACGCTACAAAGTCCTAAAGTTGTATTAAACATTTATGACATGTATGACAAGACAAAACTAACCAAACGCTACAAAATCCTAAAGTATTATTAAAAATTTATGACATTAAAAATTTATGACATTTATGACAAGAGGTAGAATCTCTTAGCTCATAGCCCAGAGGTAGAATCGCCGACTGACGCCAATTCGGTCGGGTTTCAATCCTGGGTTACAAGCAATCGGAATCTAACCGTACTAATGAGCTGTGATACAGCGAAACAGATCTGTCTCTATATGACTATATATATATATATGTATATATATAGATAGATAGATATAGTGTTCATATATTATTATGTTTTCATATAAATTATATATAGAAATATAAACTGTATATAAATATATAAAATAATATACGAATATTATATGTATAATATGTATATACGTATGTGTGTGTGTGTTTCTGATTGGAACTGTTTGCTCTTATTTTCGTCAATGGACTTAAAACATATCAAAGTTGCCAAAACTTAGCAAATTTTCCTTTTACGTCGAAGTACACAGCGCTCACAACGGAATTAAAAACATATAAAGTGAAGGGGAGATAATTCATCGTCTTTATTTAATTTCTGCTAGCAATGTTGCGGTCGGAAGTTGACGTATTTGTTTCATGTATTGTTACTTTTTCTTTTCTTTTCGTTTTTTACAAGAATTTCTTTTTTCTTGGGTAGAGGATGGATAGTTGAGGCTTTTATATCACACTGTCTTGATTCATCCATTTGACTTTTATCTGTTCTTATTTTTAAACCAATAAACACCCAAATCAGAGCAAAATGGCGCATGCAGCCATCAAAACACTTTAGGTGGAGAATTTTTTTGCCCGCGGGTTCATCTGCTTCCGCTTCTGAAACATCGTCGCCATAAAATCCAGGAACGACGTGGAATAAAATTACAGGAGTGGTTTTCGAGTAAATCATCGCTCGTTACTCGTTTCGTAATCCATTCTGATTACAAGTCCGCACAAATGCTTCCAAACTCTTTTATATATATATATATATATATATATATATATATATATATATATATATATATATGAGTGTCTACATAGATATATATATATGTATACAATTATGTATATATATATGTGTGTGTGTGTTAGTACACACACACACACACACACACACACACACACACATATATATATATATATATATATATATATATATATATATATTATAGATTAACGTAAACTAAAGTGTACATTCATACAAATTTTGAACGTAGGAGTTTCTGGATTTCCCAATCTCCGTATGCTTTGTTTTATTTAACAGCCTCTCTCTCTTTACCCCTCACGAACCCTGCTCTGCTATTTATGTGCTCAAGCCCATCATGTATGTCAAGCATTGCTTTCCTCTGTCTCTCTTTCACTGTATCCACCCTGTGAGTATCAGATTCTCCAAGCCCCCGTTCCTTATTACTTGTCCCAGAAACTTCAACTGTTTCTTCATGATGCTCAACATAAGTTTCCTTTTTGATTCTGTCCTCTCCAAAACCTCGTCCTTGCTCACAGGTTCGGTCCATGGTATCCTCAGGATCCTTCTGTAGAACAATATTTCGGTTGTTTCAAGGCTTGTTTTTTTCTTTGACGAGATTTTCCAGCATTCGCTTCCATATTGAAGGGGTCCTGGGTATGACGGTAAACTGCATCCAGCTGCAAGGCCTCTGATTATGAGGTTATGAAGAGCATGGAATTGTTGTTGTTCCCAGGTCCACCCGAACCCGAAGTGGTAGCACCTGTTTGGGTCCCAGCCATGGGCTAATAGGTAACCACCAAACTGGGGTCAAAACACTATGAAGGTATAAAAATAGACTTTTATAGAAATGTATACATTTTTGAAGGAAAATAAATTATTACCTTAAAAAATTTAAAAAATAATTTGCCAAAATACATTTTTGAAGGAAAAAAAAAACTATTACCAGCGATGCATTTTTGAATAGAAAACTAGAAGACATCTTTAGTTTTC